>JARKIF010000145.1:0-79195 GCA_029378245.1 Roridomyces roridus | reverse complement strand
TTAGCTTTCATTCAAAAATGCACGGGAAAAGTACGGACCTGCGTCAATGTCCCCGTCTTGTCCGAGAAGATGTACTCAATCTGGCCCAAATCATCCGACAAATTCCAAGTCCGTGCCAGCGTCGCCTGTCCCGTCTTCTTGTAATACATCTCATAGTCAAAGTAGATGAAGAGCGCCTGGCACGTCCGCACAAATTCGATGGAGATGTACAGCGAGATGGGGACGATGTTCTGGAACGTGATGAGAGCAAAAGCCCACGTAACGAGGCCGTTGATCGATGGGTTGTCGTCACTCCTGATGTCGTCGTACAGCCAAGGAGCGAATTCCGGGAAGTACCGTTTCTCGAGGTGTGAGTCGGCGGCGCCGCAGACGATGGCCATGGCAGCGAGTATAGTCAAGTTGACGCCCACCTGCGGGTTCATCTGCCGTTCGACCTTTGAGCGTTTGCTGGGCGTGCCACTCGAGTTGAGGACAATCTTCGTGTCCTCGCCTGTGAAGAGCACGAGGCCGATAACCCAGCGCGTGTTGCGCAGAACTGTCCCACGGAGGAGTGTCATGGACATGTCCACGGGCTCTGTCTTGTCGCCGACATGAACAGTGGCGTTCAGCCGGTACATGTTGTTGTCCGGCCGCTCGCAGTCAACCCGCAACGCGTTTTCCGGCGAGGTACACGCGGCGGCATCGCAGAGGTGGGCGAGAGCAGGAACGCCATGCCGTGATTTGAGATTGGTCTCGCCGTCGAGATTCTTGGTCTCTATGAACGCGACGTTTTCGTCCTCGGAAGTGGCGCAGATGAGGATGTCGGCAGGGATTGGCTCGTCGTCGAGAATACGCACAAAGTCCCCGACGCGGACGTCCTCCCAGAACGTCTGGCGCCAGGCTTCGCCTCCAGATTTCTCATCGTCCTCCGCACCAGGGCGTCTTTGGACCAAACTCCGGACGCCCCTGACGAAGTGCGTGCCTTTGGGAGCATCTGGTTGGGATTGAACCCACCTGGAGAGTGTAGGACGTGGACGAGAGCGTGGTTGACCTTGGCATCGGACTGGTGACGCTTGGTGTCTTCGTACGCATCCTTGCCGGCAGTGATGGCTAGCACACGAGGAGTGGGAAGATGACGAGTCCCGGCGAGATGGTGGAGAATTCGTTAAAGAACTGGAGGATTGCAATACCCAGGAAGAAGCTAGACGAGATTTAGGCGGCTCAATGAATAAAGTGAAGCACATACACGTTTGCTACTCGGCGAAACTGCTCGAGGAGATTTCTTGGGACGAATGTTATTACAGTGTACTTTGAGGTGATTACTTGGTTGGGTGTGTAGACGTATTCCTTCTTGAGCTTGCCCTTTGGACCGTAGTAGTCTGAGGGCAGGACCTCATTAACGAGACGGTGCGTTTAGGTCCTGGCTCGTGTTTGGTGGAGAAGAGGGCGGCGACGTTGAAGCGGGAACGTTGTAGAACCATCGAGCGGCCCTAGACTTCTTGGTCGGTGGCATGGCAAGTATTCGGTCAGAGAGGACCAAGGACATGGCTGTGGTTAGACCGATCCACAATTAAGTCATTGAAGAAGCCGCAGTGAGTCGTGGGGCATTACGTGAGAAAACTTTCCATCTTTGGTTTCGATTTCGTCGATCACTCCGGTTCTTCTCTAGTATCTGCCGGCCGACGCTCCTGGCCACCAGGTACCACACAACCTCACGAAAATGCAAGATTTCTGCGAAAAAAAACGCGTCCGTTTCCCGCCGATTTCATTCCATGTAATACGGCTGAGATGACTGTCTCGGAGACTCGGGACAGTAAGCAGATCGACTGTGTTGATTCCGCCTTGTTCTCTCTTGCGCCCACAGTTGCCGCCGACCCGATGACTGACAAGACGGTACTCATCACGGGATGCAGCACCGGCGGCATTGGTTCTGCCTTAGCAAAAGAGTTTCATGCCAAAGGTTTCTCAAATCCCACTTTGTCAGCCAATTTCAACTCGATTTAAAGGTCTCCGCGTCTTTGCGACTTCTCGGACTGTCGAGTCCATGCAGGATCTCTCTGCGCTTGGAATCGAAGTACTCGCACTCGATGTAACAGACATCCAAGCCATTCGGAGCACAAGAGATGAAATTGTTACTCGGACGGGCGGAAAGCTTGACATTCTCGTCAACAATGCGTAAGCCTGCCTCGCTCCCTCTTCGTTGCAACACAAAAATATTACCAGAGGACACGGTACGTATCTCTATATCACAACCCACCTCTTATCATTTCAACAGCATACCCCGTCGCAGCGATCGACATGGACATGTCCGCCGTCCGAGCGCTCTTTGAGGTAAATCTATTTGCGCCAATGTGCATGGTACAAGAGTTTGTCTCTCTTCTTATTGCCTCTGGCCGCGGGTGCATCGTCAACATCGGGAGTGTATCAGGGATCATGCCCGTTCCCTTCAGTGCAGCCTATAACACAAGCAAGGCTGCCCTCCACGCATTTGGTAATACACTCCGCGTCGAGCTCGCGCCATTCGAGTAGGCATATTTTCCATTGGAATTGAATACAACTAAAATCTTCTTAGCATCAACGTGTTGAATGTAAACCTCCCAGTTTCTATTGGACCGACATCTCACCCTTCAACAGGTCATCACCGGCGGCGTTAAAAGCAACATCGTAAAGCCACATACAATCCCAGACACATCTCTTTACAAATCTATGGAACAAGTCTATCAAAAACAGCGCATCACCGTATCTCAACGTCCGTTCCTCCCCGCAAGTCCAATATAATTCTTACGTGAAGAATTACTAGAGGACGCCACTCACACCGCCGAGTACGCCCGCACCGTCGTCGCAGAAGCCATCAAAACGCGCCCTCGTGCATGGCTCTGGACCGCCAAGAACGCTCTGTTGTGTTGGTTGGTTGATACCTTCTTGTGGAGGACTGCATTTGTGAGTTTCTGTAATGCATAAATAACGCCCATGAAAATAAACTTGGAAATAGGATTGGTTCATGCAAAAGAAATTCGGGTTCTTGGCTTTTAGCTTGAATCTGCGAGGGAGGGCGAAGGATAAGAGGGTTTAGCAGTACACTTCAAATTCTGCAGAAAATCGACGATCATGCCGGCAACCCCGGCCTCTTCTTCTTCATGCACCCACATTCCACGATGTCTTGCTGCAAATGTTCTGCCATCCAGGCCTCAGGAACGACTTCTTGACACTCGTTTGATAGCCGGGAGCATGAACTCTGCAATAGCGCTTTGCAAGTCCTGTCCTGTCTCTTGTCGCCTCTCGCCTCTCTCCACCACGGCCTCAAAAAGAAACAAGCGTCTCCCCTCCCTCCCCCGGAAGTCTGCACTCAACGCTACAGGCCTAGACTAGCACTCCGAATCCATGGAAGACCTCTCTGCTCTAGGAATCGAAACTCTTGTTCTGGATGTAACGGACGTGAATGCCATTCGAGGTCGCCAGTAGAACGAGGGGGAGGCTGCATGGATATCCTTGTGAGCAATGCGTGAGCTCGGCTCTGTGGCAGCAACAGACATATGGACACGTCCGCAGTTCGCGCGTTTTTCGTCTTCGCCCCAGTGTGCATGGTCCAAGAATCTGTTCCCCTCCTCAGCACCTCTGGCCGTAGGTATCGGGAGCGTTTCCGGGATTATGCCCATTCTCAAGTGAGTGTCTCTTTGCAACTCCGAAACCGAAGCTAATTTAGGACATTGGCTGCAGTATTCATGTCCTGAATGTAAGCCACCGTCTTCTGGCAGTTACTCGACCTCGTACAGGTCATCTCGGGCGGTGTCAAGACCAATATCGTCGCACCGCATCCAGTGCGCTGTCTACGCCCGTCACAGCAGAGGCGAGAATTCCTAGGGTGCATTGGCTCAGTTTGGGTTTGCATAGTTTCGCGTCGACACTTCAATGAAAGCGAGATTAATTCCTGAGTACGTAGCCAAAAGATGAAAAGAGGGAGACTGAGTGAGTGCGATATGATATAAGTATAATATGTAGTAGGGGTAGTGTCTGTATAGCGTGTGGTCACCTCTCCGATTCTACAGTGTAGCTGTCCTGAGTGGACGAGCCCTCCTCGGTGCCCTCGGTCGATGACAAGTTATGCTCCTTCCCGCTGCCGTCGTCGCTCGTGGACTCGCGGTCCTCGTCGGGTTTGAGCTGAGCAGCCGACCACGGGAATTGTCCCTCGACGATGGTCTCCGTCTGGCTGATATTGAGGAATCGGTCCCCGACCTCCTCCTCCCATACCCCACCCACTTCCTCTGGGGAAGCTATATTGTCCCCTGATATCGGGGCCAGGACGGTACGCTCTGCGACCACCATCCCGCCTTCGACGATTGTTGTGTGTCCATTCCCAAGGCCATCCCTATGCCCCTCCCCAGACCCAGGCTTGTTCACCTTGCGCCAAACACCCTTGACGAACCTGCCCAACGACGAAAACGGATCGTCGACTTCATTCCCATGCGCAGCGGTCATCCTCCCCAGTCCATTCCTCTCAGCCATAATGCGCTGCGTATGGCGCTCAATCTCCTCCTGGGTCCACACCGGGGGAACGGGCGGCAGCTGAATCGGGTCGCCATTCATATCGAACCCAGGCGTCCCAGCTCTTCGTCTCCGCATAATAGCACCCCTCGAAGCCACGCCCAACGGTGTCGTCGACCGCCGTTTCCGCGGTGCCAGCTGCGGTAGTGGTGCGAATTTGACGTTTAGAGAAGAGGTGCTCGTGCTCGTGCGTCGAGACAATGTGCGCTCTGGGACAGGGCGACTGGCTGGTAGAGCTGGTAAGGAGGCCGTCGAGTCGTCTCGCAGACGCAGGGCAGCGACGAGGCTTTCTGGTGAATCCTCCTCCTCCTCCTCTTCTGGAAAGGGCGCAGGCAATTTGATTATTCCTGGCGGTTTTAGCGGTGGGGTACGGGAGTTGTTGCTCGTGGATGGGCCGCCCCAGGGAGCCATTTTGTTTGCAGAGGTCCTCGAGAGAGCTGAAGGAAGGAAGGAATGTGGCGGATAAGGCACTGGAGCGCGGAGGAAGGTCTAGGTCATAAATAAAAGGTATTGCCGGATCAACTCCGCAAAATTTCACGACTCGGAAGATCACGGCGACCCATTTTTTCATGTACTGGAATTACAGGACACACTATGTACAATGAAGAGTAGTCTCTGGAATTGCTACAGACCCAAGGACGAGGCGTGCCTGAAGTTCAGCTGATCGCACTGAAACACGGTCGTGACTGATAGGTCCAGGTCCATGAGAATGCACCCGTTGCCAGCCTCGAGATCGTCCTCGGAGCGACCGACGCCGCTGGGATGAATTCCAGACGTATTGCGTTGAGCGACAGTCTGACACCAAAAACGTCACAACGGGTTGCTGGCGGTCAGGGAAAGACGACACCTCGGGTGCGAGTTTACAAGAAAACTTCGTTCTCCCAAAAATCGCCATGCCATCTCTGGTCTACGCGGATATCCCAACCCTCTTGAGCCTTGAGAGATTGGAGCTCATCCAGGATTGCGTCCGGCAAGGCATCCCGCGACGCCGGATGATACACCGAAAAGAGGCGCAGCCGAGAAAACTCGAGGCCTTTGACGCCCCCAAATCGTTCCCGCAGCATGCCGAGCAGCTCGTCGACGATGCCTTCCTCTCCCGGAGGTGTAATCCGCAGGGCCTGCAATCTGGGAAGCAGGATCGAGTTGGGTTTGGGTCTGAGGAGCCCAAGGAGGTGTCGGGCGTCTGTATTGGTGTAGTACAGCTCGATCCCAAAATCCGTCAATGTCCCTATGTGAGAGAGGATGCAGGTCAAGGCCCCGTTGGAGACTTGCTGCGATCCGCACAGTCGTAGAGCTTTGAGGTTTTGAAACTGCTTGGGGACGGGGCAAAGTACGTCAACTCCGATAAATGACGACCGCGGGATGTCAAGATAAAGAAATTCCACCTGCGGCATATCGAAACACGCAAGGACTTGGTCCATCGTCAGATGGGTAGCTTCATAAGTATCTACCGCCAAAAAAGCGCTTCGCAGGCGAGGCAGTTTGATTACTGACTCGCTGGCACTCGGGATAGCTATGCGCAACGTGTCCGCCTGGGCAAGTTGAGAGACAATCTTCCACAGACGCTCTGGGTCCATATGCCACGAGCACACATACTCCTGGTACCGGTCGAGCTGGGCGAATGGGATCGATTGGAATACGGCGCCATCCGGATATTCCGAACAGAACTCGTAAGCAGTGCAGTTGAAGCGACGGAGGAGGGGGAAGTTGTAGGTGTCCAAGTCTTCGCGAGCCTTGCTCAACACGTCGACAGTGAAGCAGGAGGGCGAATCGAGGTACACTTCCTCCCAACGCTCAGCTTCCCTGAGAAATGTCTCCATAATGGGATGCATCCTTTCGTCTCCCTCCGAGAAACGCAGACAAAGTCTCAGAGGACATCGTCCAGATCGCTCCAAATAAGTCTTGACGAAATCATGGGTCGCAGAATTGGGCTCTGCATTGTCATCCGTGTGGCGGATGTCGATGAAGCCCAGAGTTTCGGGAAAGCGAGAGCCGAGTTACGCCAATGACGGCAAACATGGGTCAAGACCCACGGAAAGCAGGCTGACGGGACATCATACCCAGCCAACACGACTGGCGGGATGAGTGAATAAAAGATGTCGCCGAGGATCTCTGGTGGAAGAGAAGTAGCCCATCTTTCATCTAGTTAAAAGCAAACGCGTAAACCGTCCTGAAAACTCACAAGGTGGTCATTGGTCGGGAACAGAAGCTCTATTTATCACGTGGCTATCGACTTGCAAAGAAATTCTATCGCTTCTGTATAAACCTCATCCGTTCTGGGGTCCGGAGTACCCCCTGGCTCCATGCTGCGAACAAATCCATGTCCCGCAAACGGCAGAGACCGAAAAACAGCATCCGGATGGCCCTCGCGCTGCAAACGCTTCATCATCGTCGAGCAAGGTGTGTAAAGAGGGTCCGCAGTGCCCGCAACGGCCCAAATATGACGGGGCATGCTTTCAGTCGGGGCATATCCCGGAGAGAGCCGAAGGTCGTCAAGAGGGGTCTCGGGGAGGATGTAACAGTCGACAAAGTGCCTCAGCACACCTGGCGGCATGGGAGAACCACTGTCCATGCGCGTCTCTGGCGGTATGCCATCCCGATCCTCTTTCGCAGCCGTCGAAGGGTAGAAAAGCAGCAGAGATCGGACGCGTTCGGGGCCCAGGAGAACTGCCAACCCGAGAGCGAGGTTCCCGCCTGCACTCCAGCCGCTGAAGGACATAGTGGTGTGTGGGACCTGGGCGAGGACATACAACGCAACGTCTTCCACGTCCTCGCATGGTAGGGGAAATGGATTCTCTGGAGCCTTGCGATAATCCGCGTCGATGACGAGGCACCTCGCGCGTTCTGCCACGATATGGAGGAACGGCTCTTCCTGGCCGAGCATCATGGGCAGGATAAAGCCCGAGCCGTGGAAGTTGATGAGCACGGGAAGAGCCTCGTCGGGCGAAGCAGAGGCAGGTCGATACCAGCGAGTACGGATGCTGCGGCCCTGGTCTCGCGAAGGAATGTTCCTCTCGGTGCGGATGACTTGAGGGTTATGGAAGGGTGGCAACGGGGCTCTCCAGAGTTGAACACGAGTAACCAGACGGAAAAATTTGGTGACGAGCCACAGACGAAGGTATCTCAGCGACCATGGATGGGTTCTTGCCATGGTAGAGCGGAAAGTGTTACGTCATGTCGATCCTGTCGATCTTGGTTACAGCTACAATTTTACAGTTCATGCCATTTCTATCGCCCCTTCCTCCGACTCCGTTGTCACATCCTTCATCGCCTCCGATTCTTCAACAACTCCCCACTTCCGATCCAGCCCAGCATGCAACGATATGCCCTTCATAGGTATCGAGCACAGGAACCCGGCACACGACATGACAAGGAGCGCAATCCACACGCGCTCGAGGCTGGTCGCAAACGCCGATTGAACTTGTTGCTTCAGCGGTTCGGGCAAGCCGCTCACTTCCGCTACAGCGCCATAGGCGAGGTCGTGTGCGCTAGGGAACAAGACGAGGAACTCGGCGGGGAGGTTTTTCTCCAGCCCGTTTTGCAGGACTGCACCGCAGATCGTAATACCGCACACCTGGAAAGCATTAGATCCAGTCTCAACGAAGAACAAACGAGATACCTGAGCAAATGAACGCATGAAAACAGCCAGGGAGATGGCATGAGCATTTGATTCTACGGAAAGAGGCGCAAGCACGGGAAAGAACGTAGCCGTGTACGTTACCCCCATGCCCGCACCTGCCAACACGCCAAATCCGATGGACATGCCAGGCGGAGAGTCGCTTTTGAGGAGAAGGAGGATGCCCGTGGAGAGGATGGTGAGGAGCCAGCCGATCCACAGCTGTGGGCGGTAGCACGTGAAGATCTTGATGCTGGCTCCGCCAAGGATGGAAAAGGGTGGTAGGGTCATGGCTAGACCGAAGAGGTCCACACCAGAGCCTCGGGGAGATGCTGCTTTGCAGGCTTGGAAGTATATAGGCATGTAGTCTGTGGCAACGTTAGTTGGAGACGGATAGTAACGAGACGCACTCACAGATGTAGGATACAATTACAGCCTGAATCATAAAAGTCTGGGCGTACCTAGAAGTCGCTCAGAAGGGAAGGATTGTGAGCCGGAGGGCCTACCCAGATAGGCTGGTGCGATTCGATAGATATTCGAAAGAAACCTGAATGTGTCAGAAGCTGACCGCTCTGGTAAGGAAACGACTTACAATCGGGTGTTTGGCACAGAAAAACTCGTAGGCAAAAAATGCGACCAACCCGCACAATCCGAGTACGAATGGGACCAGAACGCGAAAAGACGACCAAGGATATACGATCCCGGCCCAAGTCAGCGCAATAACCCACGCAGCGGAGCTCGAAACTATTATGGAAATTCCGCTGCAATTTGGGATAAGAATCAAATCTATCCATAACACGATAGCATGGACCTACATCCAGTCGAATTGGGCCAGCTTCTCCCTGAGGCTGGTCCGCGGTGTGTGCAGATTCAGGAACAGCATCACCAAACAGAGAACGAACCCGCAAATCGGCAGGTTCAGATCTGCGGGATATCAGAAGAAGACCATCCGAGCGGAAATAGACTCACAGAACAGCCATCTCCATCTCGAGGCTTCTGCTAGGATTCCCCCGATAACTGGCCCGATAGCAGCTGCTACACTCCACGTTCTGCAATCTGTCAGGAGGAGAAAAGGAAGGAGACTGATGGCTTTACATTCCCATGAGTCCGTTGTACATGCCGCGTTCTTGGAGAGGAACAAGGTCTGCGATGATGATACTGGTCAGAGCGAGAATTCCTCCGCCACCAAATCCTTGGATGGCTGCAAAAGAGTTAGTTTAGCCGATGAATTGGACGATACACACTTCTTCCTGCGAGAAAAGTATTCCGTGTTGAAGCCGCCCCGCACATGGTACTTCCAATCGCGAATACCAAAAGCGAAACGACGACCACTGGTCGCCTCCCAAAGATCTGGATACACTGTCAGTCACTGCTACCCGACTTGGAAATTATTGCGCACCTGAGCAAGACTTCCGCTCATCGGAAGAAACGCTGTTGCAGCCAAAGCATATGCAGATCCGACCCAGACAAAGTCTTCAGAGGGAAAGTCCGGGATTGACTGGACAATGGTGGGCAGCGCGGTGGATACGGCGGTCTACGAAGAAGTTAGATTGCTTAAATAAGAGCGCGCGGCTACCTACGAATTCAAGAGCCCCAAGAAAGAGTGAAGAACAGATGGCCAAGATGACGAGCCAGAATCGAGTGGTCCTGGAACGAGAGTTGTCGGAGGTCAAGTTCAATGTCGAGCCAGACAGCGTTGCGCAGCCCATGGTGGGGAAATGAAAGGGGAATAGCACGACACCAGGAGCACAAATACACCGTCATGACAGTTTAAGTAAAGGCTGGTTCGCTGGCTTCTTCAAACGCCACTTGACGTGTGGATTAGGTATAGCCTTTCCTCGTCAGGGAAACCGCGCCTTGGGTGGATATCATTTGGTGGGGTCACCGTGACGGAGCATAAAGAAGAGCAAGTACAGGCCGAGATGCCGGATGATTGTTTCAAACTCTCATCTAACTTGAACCGTACGCCCACCATCGCTCATTTAACTCGCTATTCCTCATTCCCCGGTGCTCCGATTCCCGCAGGTCGACAACTGGGATACATTCAGGTCGCTATACGTCACCCACAGGCCCCTCAATGTTTAGCTCTTCAAGTTTCAATGGTTCTGCTACCGACTTGACCTACCATTTCAACGAGGTAGCTATCCATATATTTCAGAGTCATCGACAATCTACCTGACGATGAGGCGTCAAAAGCATAACGACTGCTAGTCTCTTCACCACAGCGACCTGAAAGAGAACTTTACCATCAGGTTCCTGGTTCTGGAATTGCTGGATGCCATGAGAAAATGCCGCGTACCTGGACGCCACCTTCCTGCGAAAGTTCTCGCCAAAATCCAGTCTAACTATCTTGGGCCTTGGGGGGCGCTGCTTCTGGATCTGCGACTACTGAATAGCCGGGTCTTCTTCAAACTGGTCCAGGCTCAGCTTCCGGTTATTCAGTCAGTCTCTTTACAACGGCCGCGGCGACTATTCTACTTTTGACGACTCCCCCACACTCCTATGTGTATTCAAAAAAATTCAAAACCAAGGGGCTCCATCATCCACGGGCATCGTGTGCCCAACTCGCAACACAGGATATGAATGGCTACATCGGCTGGCTGGCCTGTTCGGAGAATGTGCTGCGAATAAACCAAATCTCTTCTTGATTCTGCTTCTCGTATTGTCGCAGCTTTTTCCAAGACCTTGCCAGGGAATCAGCCCTTGTATTTCCAACGTATGCGTTCACGGTGATGTTATGCTGGTGCAGCTCCAGTGCTATTTCTTTCAACAAATCGCGATCTCGCTCTGGATGAAGCAACGCACTGGCAGCCGTATGGGTCAACGACTGAATGGCAGCTTTCGAGACGCAGTAACCGCCGACGCCCGCGTACCCCCTGCACCGGTAAAACTCATTCATCCATGCACACGAGTCGAAAACGAGAAAAAGCTTGTTTTCCTTTCATCCAGAGTCAATCACGAGAAGGAAGGGTGGGAAAAGAAAGGAGGTCCTGATCGCCGCCGGGTCGGAAAATACGAGCGCTATGACTAAGGAGATGCGACTCTTCGGCTCTTGTTCGGTTGCCTTTCCGAGTCGCAACTCCGTCGTTGATTCTCCTCCGAGTCATACCATATTCGACTCCATATATAAAAGCATGAACGTCCCAAGTCACCTTCAAGTTCCTCGATGTCCTCTCAGCTCTTCCAACCTTTTAACCTTGGGCCGTTCGCAGTGAAGCACCGCGTCGTGCATGCCCCTACCACTCGTTTCAAGGTGGACGCTACCCATGTCCCTTTTCTTCCTCTTGTGAACGAGTATTATTCTCAGCGGGCAAGAGTCCCTGGCACCCTCCTCATCACCGAGTCCACTATCATCGCTCCCAAGGCCGCAGGTTACCCTATGCCGGGAATCTGGAGTCAAGCTCAGTTTGAGGCCTGGAAGCAGGTGTGTACGACTATCGAGCTCTTTCTTACCAGTTTATAACCTTTCCCTTCAGATCACGGACTCTGTACACGCCCAGGGGTCCTTTATCTTCCTCCAGATCGTTGCTGTGGGCCGTGTGGCGACGAAAACTGACGACCTTGAACTCGTTGGGCCGTCCAGTATTCCTGTGGCTCCCGACGCGGCAGACAAGCCACGTCCGCTAACGGTGCCCGAGATCGAGGAGTACATTGGCCTCCATGCACAAGGAGCGAAGAATGCTATCGAGGCCGGGTTCGATGGCGTGGAGATACATGGTTTGCTCTGAATCTGTCTCTTTTTGCAAGGGTGCTCATCTTGAGTTCCAGGCAACAACGGCTGTCTCGTGGATCAGTTCCTGCAGGACGTGTCCAACGACCGGACTGATGGCACCATCGAGAATCGGGCTCGCTTCCCACTTGCCGTCGTCAAGGCCGTGGCTGACGCAATCGGCCAAGAGCGAACTGCCATCCGTTTCAGTCCTTGGAATACGTCCGGGGGTGAGCATCTAGGTTATCGTTATTCTCCTTGGCTCAGCGTTTGCTCTCAGGAATGGGTATGAGCGACCCCATCCCCACTTACTTGCACATCGTTTCGGAGATCAAACGCCTACACCCCAGGCTAACATACCTGCACATCATCGAACCCAGAATCCATTCAGACTCCAAAGCAGAAGCTACAGCCGAAAATGCGAACCAGTCGAACACAGTCCTCTTTGAACTATGGGGCGACCGTCCACTCATCGTTGCTGGAGGCCTCACGCGCGAGTCTGCCATGAAATTGGCTTCCGAGAGGAAGAATGTACTCGTTGCTTTTGGGCGGCACTTTATTGCCAATGTGGGCGTCTTCCATTTGTCGAATGTATCATGCTAAAGTTCACGCAGCCCAACCTCCCGTTGCGGCTCGAGAAGAATCTCCCGCTGAACCCGTACGACCGGTCGACATTTTACCTTGTGATGCAGAATGATTCCAAGGGGTATACCGACTATCCGTTTGCAGAAGTAGCGTAGATTAGAACACTGGGAATGTCTTGTTCCCGCATCGTGCATCCCTGTATTTTAATTCAGGTAAAAAGCAAGCACTTTCGATTTGCAGAACCCGTCGCCATGAAATTTTGAAGGAAGAAGTGAATGCCATCACCCCTATCTTTCGCTTGTTCGAGCACGACGTCATACTTTGCTCATGAATCTGTCAATCACGCTGCCTCATAAGAATCACATTCTCTCTCTTCTCTCCAACATGTCCTTCTCCCTCATGAACCCAATAGTCGCCGTCTGGCGCGTCTGCTACATCTTCGTCCAGCACCTCATCATCCTTCTCTACAAACCACCGCCGCCAACACACCCCGAAGAACCACGCAATCCGTATGGACGCGTCGCCGTCATTGGAGCTGGCCTCACAGGCGTATCTTCCGCCGCCCACTGCATCGCACACAACTTTGAAGTCGTCCTATTCGAGGCAGGACCGAGGGAGGAACTTGGCGGAATCTGGGCGAGGGTGAACAAGACGAGCGGGTTGCAGATCAACTCGCATCTCTATCGCTTCCATCCGGGCGTCCTTTGGCGGAATGCGTTTCCGCAACGGGATGAGATAGTTGGCGGTGAGTAAATCTCTTTCTTGCGTTACTCTGGGCTGAGCGTATGGACAGAAATTACGCGGGTTTGGAAGGAGTACCAGCTGGAACCGAGGACTCGTTTCGACGTGCGTTTTTCGCGATACATATCCACGCCATTGCCTGACGGTTGTCCAGACTCCCGTAACTTCCGTACGCCGCGTTGAATCCGTCTCTGGGACGAGCCACTGGCTTGTGAACGACGGAAAGGAAGGCCCATTCGACGCCATCATCTGCAATGTCGGGACATGCGGCAAGCCAAAGTGGCTCGAGCTTGAAGGGATGCCTAATCGTGGTACGTCGCGTCTGGTCGATCAATGCCCGCCCTGACGACGTGTAGACGCAAACTCGGACGGGGATGTGTTCACCAAGACCATGATCCACTCTTCTGAGCTCGATTCAGAGTCTGTTTCTGAGGAGACGATCAAAGGCAAGAAAGTTGTTGTCATTGGCAGTGGGGCGAGCGGCGTCGAGGCGGTTGAAGCTGCGCTGGAACGCGGTGCCGGTGAGGTCGTTATGATTGCGCGCACGGACAAGGTGAGTGGCCTTTCACTTTCCAATAGCTCGTTGACGCTGGTTGCAGTGGATTATCCCGCGGAACATATTCTTCGATACGTTCCTCGCGTGTCAGCCCTTCGGGCGAGAGATGCCCCTTAGGTGCGTTGCGTTGCATTCTCATGCGGTTCTACGCTAAAACTCCGTAGTTTCATCTGGGAATCCTTCCTCAAACACTGGCAGTATCACGGCGTCGAGGACCTCGTACCCGAAGATCGTGGACTTTTCCAGGATACGCCCGTGGTCAACAGCAACTTCCTCCCACACGTCCGTTCCGGAGCATGTACCTACGTCCGAGGGGACCCTATCAGGCTCACTTCTTCTGGCGTGCGCGTCAACGTCCGCGAGCGCGGGACAAAACCCGAGTCTCCAGGTGAGGAGGAGACGATCGAGGCGGATGTGGTGGTGTTTGCTACGGGGTACGAGAAGCCCAGTATCGGGTTCCTCGAGGAGGACAAGTTGTTCCCCGAGGGGTATGAGCGTCCGGACTTATATCTGCAGAATTTCTCGACGGAAGATTGGTCGGTTTTGCTCACTAACTCGGCGTATATGAGTGCGATTGGTGAGTTGTTTCATTATTGTTTGCAACTCGCGCTGATGCTTGGGATAGGAACTGTGGGCCACTTGTGCGTATATTTCTACATTCTCGATATATTTACTAAACGCAATCCAGCCACATTGGAATATGTTCGTTCTCTTGGTCTCCATCCCTCCACTCACTGACGCATCCGCAGATACCCGCATCCTGCTGACCCTTCTCCTCGACCCGGATGCCCGACCTTCGTCCAAGGACATGAAGCTCTGGGTTGACGTTGTGCGATTTATCAAACGCGGAGCAAAGGGCGGGGCGTTGGGATTTTTCACATACGCTGAGCTTAGTACGTCGTTCGGTTCCTTCCTTTGTCCGCCTTGAATGTTGACGCAAATTCAACAGCGATCTGGCTTGTGACGTTCCACTTGTTGAGGCCTGATCGGTTGAAGTGGTGCGTTCTCCAATCTTCTACTGTGCGTTTTTTTTTAATGAGGTACCTAGGTTGTTCTTTATCATGTGTGGGTGGGGCGTGCATGCTCCTGCTCCGAAGACCACGGGCAAGAGCAAGAACAAGAAGGTGGGGAGGTATCTCAAGAATAAGGACAAGGTGGATGCGGCGCCGGTGGAGGGGGTGAAGAAGGAGGAGGTGCGGTGAAGCTTTGATAGCTTGGACTTGATAGAGTACAAACTCGTTTACGTATTGAACCAACCTTCCCACGGTTGCATCATTCACTTACACAGCCACGGAAATGAACATGGTATCTATTCTTTGACTGTACACGTCTGCGCTCCTGTATCACAACTCACAGTCTGGATATCCTCATCCCCCATCAGCCTTCCATCCGATTCGAAATGGTACCCAAACGTCTGACTCGCCCACGTATGAGATGACGGCAGAGACGTCGTGCGCGCCGCTCGGGTCGTTGACGTAGTTGAAGATCGCGCCTGCGGCCCCGGACCCCTTACTGCCTTTTGGATTTACCAGCAGCAGCCAAGATGGAGACGACATGATGCTGAAAGTGGAAAGAAAGCCGCAGCAATCTTGCATCAATCACAATTGATTCTGTTCCCAACTACAGTCGGAAGACATACCAGTAGTAGCTACTATACGACGCTAGCTTGCCGTGGTTCAACTTGACCCCCTTGTTAACAATCGGAATAACACCCTTCCATCTATTCTCCTGCATCGGGACCATGAAATGAGCCCCACGAGCACGCAGCAACTTTTCCTCCCCACGCGCCTCGCGCTGCGAGTACTCTGTAAATAAGACTGGAGCCCCAAGGACTGAAATTGAATCAAATGTCTTAGCCCAAGCGGCTTGAGCCATCTCGGACCAACCGGTATTCAGCCCGACGATGAGATCTGGCCGCTTTTCTGGATTCGCCTTGAGGAAGTGGTGATACTCCGTCGCGTGAAGCTCCCAGTGGCGTGATGCCCCCCGTGATTTACACGAGCTGCACGCGAGGTTGGGCGACCTTGCCAGGGCCTCACCGGGTACAGTGGCCTCAGGTCCCACGTAGTGGATAACGAGCTTGCGCAACGCCGGGAAGTGGTGTAGAATCTCCTCGGTAATGGCGCGAGTGGAAAGCTCCCGAGTCGACGCGGCCACAAAATGGATCTCGAGCGTGGGACGCGTGCTGATGTTGGGGATAGACGCCTCTAACCCAGCGATGACGGTGAGGGGGATCGATTCTGCCTCGGACGCCATTTGGTCGATAGCTGGAATGACCATGGGGTCGTGGTGATGGAAGGTACTCGCCAGCAAGCGGTACATGAAAGTGACGTCGGGGGACGAGCTGTATTCCATCGAGATTGCACGGTGAAATTGGCCAAAGTCCGCGTAGTGGGAGAGTGGAATGTAAGGGCGGCGTGCATGAGGAGTGACGGACATGAAGTCCTCGAGAACGGCGGGTTTCTTGCGAGCAATATGATAGTCGATCTGCGTTCGCTCCGTCGCACGCAAGAGACGAAGGGTCTTGCAGTCATCCTGAGTATGCACTGTGCTGAGCCCTCGTTTGCATGCATCCGAGCAGTAATGGACCATATTGCATTGGGTGCACGAATCGAAGGGTTGGAAAACGGCAGCTTGGTATGGGGTTTTGTAGCAAACCTCGCATACAACCTCGTGTCTTTTTGGTGTCAGCAAGTCGACTATCGAGCTATTGAATAAACTCACTTGAGAATACGGCCACAACAAGCCTCGCACGGCTCGTGTTGGGCAGGATCCTTGGATAGAAGAATTTCCTTTCTGATTGTCTATGTGCACGTTAGCAATGGAGAGGGAAGAATTGAAAGAAATCAACCTGGTGGATATTGAGTTCCGTGAGACTCAAAGGACGATCTCCGACGACCTCCTTGTCGTATTTGTTGACCTCCTGAAAGCGAGGACAAAAGTACTTGTGACGATGCTTCCAATCTTGCTTTTGGCACGACGGGCTGCCTAAAGAGTCGTCTACATCGAGTGGCACCAAGTGGACTTTGGCTCACAGTAAGAAACGCGCCGGCAAGCGGAGCAGCGTTGCAATGTGATGGCGCCGTCGCCAGTGGGCTTGTAGCACCAGGAGCATAGGCAGTCACCTGCGACCTCGATCGTGGTGTTCTTGGGAACATATGCGACTGGTGGAGGTTTTTCTGAGGACATGGTGGTGGTAGGTGAAGAGGCGAGACAACAAAGGTCGAGCTTTTAAAAGGTGGCGCATTCAATGGGCTTTGATAAGTCGCGCCTTTGTTCTGCATCGTGGTCGAGATCAAAGTATGACCAATGCCATCTGATGTGTTCACGGAGAGCTCGGCCGTTCGATGGCAAATAGAGTATTAGATGCTACTTGGAGCGCCGACAATTTACAAGAGTACACCAGTAGCGAAAGTTTATGGCTCAAACGCGCGGCGTCAATTCCACAAGCAACGGTCCACGCGTAGCCGTAAAGAAATCGCAGACACTCTCGGGCCACGCTGCACCGTCGAATCCTTTCGCGAAACGGACTTCAAACGTGTTTAGCAGAAGAATTATCACAGCCTGGACCTGGCGCCGCGCCAAATGCTGCCCGACGCAGTTCGCAGGACCCTGCGAGAAGGGCATGAACGCCGAGGGATTATGCTCGAATGCGAGGTCTGACGAGGGGAGCCATCTGTCCGGCACAAACTCAGCTGGGCGAGAAAAGTAGTCGGAGCGTCGATGGAGAACGTATGGCGGCGTGTACACGCTCGTACCCTCAGGGATGTATCTGGCCATGGATGGCGTCAGTTGATACTTGAGCTCCAGAATTTTGTACGTACTTTCCCGCGATATTTCTACCTCCGCCGCTGTTGAGGTGCACCTGCCTTGTGCCATTCACAGGGAGCGGCGGGAAAAGACGGAGAGCTTCGTTGCTAGTAATGATTGAATCTGGTGTTCCATAAAAAAGCTTGGCCGACTTACACGCATGCGGACAAGAAGGCACACTGTTGGTGCTTGGAAAAGTCCACCAAGTCGTCCTCCACAACAAACATATCATCAATCTCTTGCTGAACGCGTTTGTAACATTCCGGGTTGGAAATAAGACACCAGATCATGCTCGTCAAGAGATGGGCAGTTGTGTCGGAAGCGGCAATAATGGCGGTAATCCCGTCGGACGTGGCATCTTGCAGAGTCGGTTTTTGCTTCTCATGCCCTTCTTCATCGGCCTGTGAATTTACCATGAGATACAATGGGAGTTGCGATGAGAAGGAAAAGACTTGCAATGTGATACCAAAGATCTTTTGTGTGTATTGCTCCGCTCTCAATACGACGAGTAGCAAGCCCCTGACCGAGGTCGTTGAATTCTTTAACCATCCGTCCGACCATGGGAATAAGATCGAGCAAGCCAAAAATCCACGGAATGGGTCCCAAGATCGCGGATGCCCTGCTGAGAGGGTCAGTGAAATATTTCGGAATATGGCACTTGAACGCACTCCATGTATGAGCGAATTCTATCCCCCAACCCGTCCGTATCCTTGCCTTGCTGGAGCATCTCAAACACTCCACCGAATCTGAGAAATGTGTCGGCTCAGTCTAAAGTAGAAGTCAACCAAACGTACGCCAAGTCTGTCAAGGTCAGTCAGCCTTGAATGATGCTGAAGAAATTTGCTTACCGCCCATAAAATCATATCTGAGGAGGATGAGAGCAGAACGAATGAAAAGAACTAGTATGCATACGTGAACAATTCGAACCACAATTCCAAATTAACGGCTGTTGGGCTCGGCGGGATCGGGGCAATCTAGGCGTAGGCGGCAATCACACCGACGGAGACTGTAAAAGTGGAAGCAAAAGAGCAATCTGATCTACCGTACTGCCACCTGTCCGTAATCTACGTCTAAATACCCCTAAACACGCTCGTCATCGCCGGTCCTCCCTGCCACATGTGCCCACCACACACAAAGGCGACGGCCGCGTCGCCGAATCCACCAACACAAGAAACCAAGAAACAACTACTCCAACCGCGCTCCCACCTCCACGGCACGCTCAGCCTCAACCGCCTCACGCTCAGCCCTCTCCGCCTCTGCCACGACCGGCCGTAACTCTCCCTCAAACGCCTCCTGCACCCGCTCCAGATCCCCACCCTTTTTCGGAACGAACGCGCGTAGACGACGTGCACTGTAGACGCCACTGAGGGGCACACCATCGAGGTCTTCCAGCAGGTACGAATCCGTGATGCGTTCCCGAATCCGCTGTGGACCTGACCAGTAGTAGATGAGCTTACCGAGGGACTGGAAGGTGTAATCCCAAACGCTGTTGGCGTATTGGACAAGTTGGCCACGCCGGAACGTCACCACACCCGCTCTTGACGCGACGACTTTCCTGTCGAACGCAGCCTTCCTACCCAGCGCGTACTTCACGCGCTCCGCGTAACCATCCAAACGCTGCTGCGCCACATACCCTACATGCGCCACCAGTTCTTCGTCTGAAGGCGCTCGGTCCAGGGCCTCAATCGGCGTGTCGGGTGTATTGACGACCTTGCCGAGAGCAATCTCGTTGGGAGTGAATCCGACTGACGGCAGAACACGTTCGTTCATGACACCTAGAGCTTCGTCAAAATGATCTGACCAGTTCCTAGGCAACGTCTCCCAGGTAGTAGCGTCCCAGACATCCTCTCCGACGTCCGGGGCACACAGTCGTGCCAGGATGTGCAATAGAATCTTGTTGGCGCCCTCGACTAGCCCATTGATCCAGGGCGAGTATTTCGGTACCGGGTGGTGCTTCATTCCCCGCTCTCCCAACCAATCCCTCACCTCCGCACAATCAAGATGCGAGCCGCCGTCCGTCATGAACGTCTCGAAACGGCCAAAGTCACGGTACACGCGCTCCAGACCTGCGACGCTAGTCTTGCCCGTGCCCGCCTTCTTAAACTTCTCCCCCCATACCTTCTGCGACGTGCAATCGACGATCAACAACGCAGTCTTGTACCCACCCTTGCCCGTCGGCAAGGATAGGTAATCTCCCACAAGTAGCTCGTACGGATGGCGACGAGTGACGGGGTTGAGGAGTGAGTGTATGTTCTTTGCTCCAAAAGCCTTGCATTGACCACAATCCCGTATGGCTGCCAGAATCGAATCGTCGAGGCGCGGACTGTCAATGGTATCCATCAAAATCATCTTCACGGCATCGCGTCCAAAATGCCCGCGCTCCTTGTGTATCTTCGCGGCGAGTGCAATCGCCTCCTTCCTCGTCACACACTCGCGACGTGCGCGTCCTCGGCGCTTGTCTCCGCCTCCAAGATGCCACAACTTCCCATCTTCGACAAAGTACTCCAGGGCTCGATGCTTCGCCCGAGCACGCGCGCGCTTCGAAGTGCCAACGTCCAACTCGTTGATCGCGTCCAGCACTTGTACGAACAGCGGCTCCTCCTTGAACCGCTCGCGCAGCGCCATTGTGCCTGCTGGCAGCTCGACGATCAGGAACGAGTCGTCTTCCGACCCATCGAGCGCCTCCACGCACATGGAGAATATGTCGTTCTCCAAACCCGACCTAGCGATACCATCCGGAGAGACAGTCCACTCGTGTCCATCTCCAGGCCTCTCCTCGATGTCCTCGAACTGACGACTGAGGATGTCCGCCGCAATATTCTTCTTCCCTTCGATATGCTTCGCGCCAACGATGTCGTACTCGAGGACACCATCCCTCCAGCGTTCGTGAGAGACCTTGAGCTTCTTGTTGTTCAGGACGTCTACCACCGCTCTGCAATCCATCTCCAACTGCACTGGCTGGCCCCAAATCACGTCCGCAAACTTGTCGAGATTAAACTTGAGCGCTGCAAACTCCTGCAGATGGGGAGGGTAACGACGTTCCGCCGCCGACGCGCGTTTCGAAGCGTAACCAATCGGTCTACGTCGCACGATGACTTTACCACCAGGGAGGGACGTTTCCATCATTTGCGAGAGGACACCACCAAATCCAGTAGCGCAACCGTCCGTGGTCAGGATGAAGGGATATTTGTCGACGGTGTCGAAGCGAGGAGCGCGCAGGACCGGTTCCGAGGTGAGTACCCGTTTGAGTTCCAAGAAGCACTTATCATGCTCACGCGTCCACAAGTCTGCCAGCTTGAATTCCCGACAAGCCCGCCGATACTCCGACTTCCCCGCATGCTTTGGAACGCCAACGAGGCCAAGCAAGTCCCTCAGCGGTGCCTCGATCCGTGCATAGTTCTCGACCAAGTCTCGGAAGTACGACGTCAAGCCCAGGAACGATCCCAAATTCAAGGCATTGCTCGGGATGGGCCACCGCACCACCGTGGTGAGTTTCTTCAAGTCTGGTGAAACCCCATTCGGACCAACAGTTGACCCCGCGAAAACAGCCTCCGTCATGAAAAGTTTGGTCTTCTTCGGCGACAACGACAGTTTCGCATCGCGTACCCGCCCAAAGATAACCCGCAGCCGTCCCAACATGGAGTCAAAATCATCCGTCGCCGTCGCGCCGTTGTCAACCAGCAGCTCCATGGTCTCCTCGACAAGCAAATCCCAGAATCGCTGCGCGACCATATTCCCAAAAGCGGTGGGTGCATCGGTCAGCCCAAACGGCATACGCATGTACGCGTAATACCCACGACCCGGTATGAAGACGCACAGGTACGGCTGGACGTCCTCTGCAACGTGGAGCGCGTAGAAGCCAGACGCAAAATCGAAGATCGAGAGGTATCGGTGCCCAGACAAACGGCGCTGTTTCGCAAGGATATCCCCCTGCGGGAATGGAACGACCTTGATATGATCGTTAAGGCGTACGAAATTCCCACAAATACGCCAGGACGGTGTAGACTCCGGGGCGCGAGGCAATCTTGGCGGGTCTCGCGGCGGCAATTCACCAGGGAACTCGAAACCCTTCGCAGCGCATTCCTCCGCCACGATATGCAACAACTCGTTCTGGGTCAGACATGCCGAATCGACCTTCTCCGCCAACGTGATCGGATGAACGCACTTGACTTCGTGTGGCTCCATCCGCCTCATCACCCCCGCCGCCACTTGCTCGTCGATCGTCTTGTTAACGTACTTGGACTGGGGCGTTGTCCACGGGCGCTGCGGAACAGGCGAAGTACCAAAATCGACCCCCTCCGGTATCTTTGGTGCATACCCTGGCCCGTCAACAACCAGAACCTCACTAACGGAGAGTGCAAAGACATCTGCATTCTCCGCGACGAATGTGCGCACAACCTCACGTTGGGTGTCAGTGAGATCGGGTCCGATGGTAACGGCGTCAAGGATTGCTGCAACTCTGGCGGGGTTGAAGGGTTCGGTAGTACGCGTGTATATCGTCCCGGCAGGTGCGTCGTCGTCAAAGGCAGTCCCTTGAATGAGGTTAACGGGTTCCCAGTCCGGCATGATCTCAAGAAGTACTCGCCTCGCGGGGGTGCTCTCGCAAGAACGAACCCCCCGTAAGGCACTACGCGTTCGAGCGTCGCCTGAATGTACTTCCGCACCCTCTCCCTCTCGACCGATCGGCTCCGAAGCTTCGCGTAACGTGTCTGACAACAGCACCGTGTCATCATGGTTAGTCATCACTATCTCGCTGGCATGAATGGAAGGGACGCGCCTCGCGGGGGGAGCCTCGCAAGACTGCACCCCCGTTGAGGTCGCACATGGATCCTCATCCTCGACCATCACACCCTCCTCCGCCACTACGATGTCTTCCGAAGTCCAAATCGCAGTATGTTTCTCGTGAGCAATGGGGTCAGCGTCCTGATTACCCACAGACTCGATAAAATGTACTCGCCTCGCGGGGGGAGTCTTGCACAACGTCACCCCCGTTGAGGCTCTGCGCGTATTCACGTCGCTCGCCTGCACATCCACGCCACCATCATCCTCGACCAAATCTGCCAAAATCACCGATGCATCAAGATTCTCCACGCCAGAAAAGGATTCGACTCGCCTCGCGGGGGGCGTCTTACAAGACATATCACCCCCCAGCGCGGCCTCGCGCGTATCATCCCCAAGAAGCTCATCACCCTCATCTGCCCGCACATCTCCGTCCCTTGAATCCACAACCGTCAAACCTAGAACCTCGCCAGCTACATCAACGTCCCCAATAACAACAGAAGAATGAACTCGCCTCGCGGGGGGCATCTCACAAGACTCTGTACCCCCCAGCGCGGCTTCGCGCGTCTTGACCGCCAGATCGTCGAAATCGAGAACGCCAACAAAATTCATCGGTCTCGAGATCCTGCGTGAGTGAGAAGTCCTCGGGAACGAGCATAAAGGAACTCGCCTTGCGGGGGAGTCTCACAAGACTTCACCCCCGTTGAGGCTTGACGCCTAGCTGCATCCACCGCAGCTTGTCCCGCGCTCCTCCGGACCACAGGGTTCTGGTTGCCCAACACGATGTCTCGCTCGCCGTCGCGCACCGTCACCATATCCTTCCCCATATCATGGATCGCCTGCAATGATGCTTGTAGCGGCTTTCCAATCAGGACATCCCATCCGCCACCACCGTCGAAGATCTCAAAGATGGCCGTACGTTTCACGCCCGCAATGTCGAACGTGCCCTCCCATTGACCGTACTCAGTCACCAACCTCCCATCCGCCATCCTCAAGCGTTTCTGCGGCGGCAGCGCCCCTCCAAAGCGCGCTTCCCTTGACTTGAAGAAGGCCGTGCTAATCGCGCTAGCCTGTGCTCCACCATCCCAGAGCGCCCGCGCACGTATACACTCTCCCCTCGGTCCCTCAAAACTCATCCAATGCATGAAAGGCGGACTTTCTGTTCCCCGCTCACGCGCTCCCACCGTGTACAAGTCAAGAATATCATATTCTGACGATACATCTGGTACACAAGGAGCGCCCGAGCCACCAACTTGGCCGGGACTTGGGGCTACGCTTTGGCCATCAAGCGCAGCCCTAATCAAAAACCTCTCTCCGCTCGACCGATTCTCCATCTTCCTCCCTCCACCACGGCACCCCCTCGTCCTCGACCTCCGCTTCCACGACGTTCACGGCTACCACGGCCAGCGGCTGCGCTGCGGCGCGCGTTGCCGGGTCTATCCCCAACCACATCCCACAAAGCGTCCGGAATCGCTTTTCCAGATCCGGTACCGGCGGGCTCGTGCAGGAACGATAATGTGTCGGGGTAGTCCGCATGCCACAAGTCCAGCACTCTCCAGACCGTGGCTTGTGCGTCCCGGGCGTGATAGGGTATCCCGTCTTCCAGAGTGGAGCTGTGTCGACCGTGGCATTGGGGTTGCATGTAGACCAAGAACGCACGTCCGCCGCGTATGCTGCTTTCCCTGCAGGCGTGTCCGGATGCTGCCGCGCGGACGACTCACGCCAAGCACGCTCTAACTCGACCTTCGTCTCCGCCGTCGCTGTCGGCAGAGCTAGGCGTGCTCCTCCAGTATTCGCTGCACGCGGTGCTGCACGCGCGTTCCCCGTCCCAGCTGCACGTTGCTCCGTCCCAGGAGCTCGCTGCGCGCCTGTCACCACCATCCCCGCCATCAAACGATCCACCTGCATCATCTTCGCATCCAACGCCGCGCTCTTCGCATCCAGCATCGCGCTCTTCTTCTCCAACGACGCCACCGTCAATGCCTGCTTCCGTTCGCACACAGCCTCCTCGACAGCGTGCTCGGGAAGCACCTGCAGTGCTGTCAGCATCCCATTCCAATCTGCAGGCGCCAAAGGAATCTCCGCACGGAACGACCGCGGCAACGCCTTGTGGAAGCCCCACAAACCCTCGCTAGACGCTCCTGCCCCCGCATCCAATACTGCTTCACGCAGCCTCCCACGGAACTGGTCAAAGGGCGTCATAACCCCTCCGAACACGACCGTGTTGGGCCCAACGAGATCACCCTCCTTGATTTTGATGTTATGCAGCTCCTCCAGACGCTCCCCCAGAGGCTTGACGGTAATGCTGACGCTGGCGAAGCGGGCCTGGAAGGCGGTGACAAATGCGCTCCAAGACCCACCAAAGTTTTGGGCTCTGAACCAACGATCGGGCGAGGAATTCGTACGGAAACGATCAGCGACGTCCACGAGTTTGTCGGCGTCTGTGAGTGGAGGCCTGCTTTTGCGATGTATGAGGTTGAGGCTTTTCAAGAAGTCGCTGGCGTCGTCTGAGGTGCCGGAGCCGTCGTAACGCAGCTCGTGTGATTCGGTCATGTCGTCAACGTCGATTGGGAGAACGACTTTTGGCGTTTTGGATGGCGCGTGTATAATCACGGGCGGGAGGAGTTTGTATTCGGGAGGAGGAGGAGTGGACGGTGGTGTGGACAAGGGTGTCGAGTCAGTAGACTCAGGCAGTCGCGTCACGAGCGCGGCGTAGAACGAGGTCGGGGAGATGGGTGTAGCGAGTATCAGGCCCGCTCTCGGCGAATGAATCTGTAGGCCAACACGCGCTACTATCGGCGGAGAGCCAACGGGTGTGTGTGGAGAAAGGCGGGGGCTGGGTAGACTAACGGTCGTGCGTGGAGAAAGGAGGTCTTGACCGGATGCTATGACAAGTGCACCGTCGAGCTCGTCTTCAGTTCCAGGCACGCTGCTGGCGCGTTTCTTTCGTCGTCTCGGGACGACCGGTTCTGCGACGAATAACGCGTCGATTCTGTTACTGCGGAGCTGTGGCGCCAGAGCTACTCTGTGGCGTCAAGGTTCGTCGGCGGTGCGCTACCAGCACGGGCCTAAGAACGGTACTGAGGGTGATCCAAGGGAATCGGACTGGCGGGAAGGGCGTGGGACGAAGGCCACTCCAATCACCAGAATGGGCTCGGCGGGATCGGGGCAATCTAGGCGTAGGCGGCAATCACACCGACGGAGACTGTAAAAGTGGAAGCAAAAGAGCAATCTGATCTACCGTACTGCCACCTGTCCGTAATCTACGTCTAAATACCCCTAAACACGCTCGTCATCGCCGGTCCTCCCTGCCACACTGTTCCTTTCGGCTGCTCGCCCAGCCGCGCCACCAACTGGGCCACACGTTTCTGGATGAGCGGATCGTAATCACGGAGCGAGGCCATGGCGCGATTCCAGACGCGACGCCTCTTTGCATGTGCCTCACCGACCATCGACGCGATTGTCGGCGGCGTAGAGGGATTTCGTCCACCTTCATAGACTGACCAAACCGTCATTACAAACTTCCTGGTGCAAGAATCCAAACTCACACCGTCCCTTGACAAGTCCGCCAGTACTTAATATCTGAGAAGCAGCCGCCGCATCGACGATCGAGAGTTCGTCGGGTCCTGTTCATGTATAAATGGCGCTTATCCGCGGAGGTCAGAACGAAGACTTGCCTGTTCTCACATACGGTCCGTATGTGTTGTGGAGTTTCTCGAGGTATAGATATTGTTTCCCGCGCACCGCAAGTGCGGCACCCCACAGCTTAGTGACCTTGCAGATTGCTGGACCGGGATATTGAGCCAGGGGATGGAACGGAGACAGTCGGTACAAGACGATGGAGAGGCTCAACGATCCCCAGAACACGGTGTAGCTGAGGAGGACTCGTAGAAAAGAGATTGGTCCTCCGAGGCAGAGGATTAAAGCTGCAGGCTCGAGGGAGAGGAAAAGAAGCGGGAATTTGGCGCTCTGCGGCTCGTATTTGTGGAAATAGAGGTGATTCAACTGCGAGTTTAGGTGGTATATTTAGACCCAGAGATTTCGTATGCACGCACCAAGCCGAGGGCAATGGCCCAGGAGAGGAGGGAGTCCATCATGAAGGCAGAAAGCATTCGACCAAGGCTGCGCAACTTTAAGTATCCATCTTGCGCGTCCAATACGGTGTGCGGCGCCGGGCGGAGGTACTGTTACAGACGGACCCATAAAAGCTGACCTACACGGGCATCAGGCAGCACCGCGATTGGCCAGTATTTGCGAACAGGGGCTTTGGCGCAGATGCGACGGTGATGCGAAGCTAGGCCTAGCGGCTTGATAGAGGTCAGCACTCCGCCGCCCGAAGAAGGAACAGACCTGCCGTGAAAGGGCTTATTAGATTGAAGCATCCTTGTGGTTCAATTCTCGGACGCCACCGGTTTGAACCCCTCAACCTTTTTCCTCCTCCGAGGAATGATAGCCTGCCCCCGGAAATCCAGGACTACATACTTACAACCAAACTGCATTGTGCAACACCGTTCTTGCCGTGGATCATACGATCGCCTCAAGAGATGGCATTGAGTCATGGGCAGCTACAACCTAGGCTGTGCTGCTCAGATTCCAAGAGAACTGCCGCAGTGTGAACCAAGCCGAGTTTGCGAGGCGCCAGGTGCCAGGTGGTAAGCTTGAAGGTAGTGATATCGGCCGTCGTTCCGTCGACGGATCAGTGAGAGAAGCGGAGAGCGCGATCATGTGACTCCGTCGGTAATGATGCCGGCACTTCTTTTGCTGTCTTTCTCCATATATGATAGAGACTTTCGTCCTCTCTGAGTGTGAGTGGACTGTTGGGAAATTTGATGGGAAAGTGTTGATAATAATTATAAGAGTACTGTCTCGAAGGAATGATAAATCTCCCTGTATTCGTTTTTGACTGGGAGACTATCTTTAAGTATCCTTCAAACGCGCTGCTTCAATTCTACAAGCAGCGGCCCACGCGTCGCGTTAAAGTAATCACAGACACTCTCGGGCCACGCGGCACTGTCGAATCCGTCTGCGAAGCGCACCTCAAATGCCTTGAGCAGTAAAATAATGACAGCCTGGACCTCACGGCGCGCCAAATGTTGTCCGACACAATTTGCAGGACCTTGCGAGAAGGGCATGAACGCGGAGGCATTATGCTCGAGTGCGAGGTCCGACGAGGCGAACCATCTCTCCGGAATAAACTCAGTGGGACGAGAGAAGTAATCGGGGCGTCGATGGAGGACGTATGTCGGCATATACACACTCGTGCCTTCAGGGATGTATCTGGCCGACATCAGTTGGTATTTGCACTTCAGAATTATACGTACTTTCCCACGATGATTCTTCCTCCACCGCTGTTGAGGTGGACCTGCCTTGTGCCGCCGTTCACAGGAACAGACGGAAAAAGGCGCAGAGTTTCATTCCTAGCAGCAAAT
The DNA here is from genome assembly GCA_029378245.1 of Roridomyces roridus. NCBI lineage: Eukaryota > Fungi > Basidiomycota > Agaricomycetes > Agaricales > Mycenaceae > Roridomyces > Roridomyces roridus. Next base: position 51,449 of record JARKIF010000145.1, on the reverse strand, counting down.
CAATTCGATGTTCAAGAAACTTCAAGGCCGACTCACATGCATGCAGACAAGAAGGCACACTGTTGGTGCTTAGAAAAGTCCACCAAGTCGTCCTCCACCACAAACATATCATCAATCTCCTGCTGAACGCGTTTGTAACATTTCGGGTTGGAAACAATGCACCAGATCAGGCTCGTCAAGAGATGGGCAGTTGTGTCGGAAGCGGCAATAATGCCCACGATTCCATCGGCCGCGGCTTCCTGAAGGGTCGGTTTTTGCTTTTCAAGCCCCTCTTCATCGGCCTGTCAATTTACCATGAGATACAAAAGGGGTCACGAGGGAAGGAAAAATCGTACGATGTGATACCAAAGATCTTTTGCGTGTATTGCTCCGGTCTTGATACGATGAGTGGCAAGCCCCTGACCGAGGTCGTTGAATTCTTGAATCGATCTTTGGACCATCGGAAGGAGATTAAACAACCCAAAGATCCACGGAATGTTTCCCAAAATGATGGATGCACTGTTGGAGGTGGTTAGTGTGTATCGCAGAATATGGCACTTCAACGCACGCCAAGTATGAGTGTATTTTATCGCCCAGTCGGTCTCTATCCTCGCCTTGCTGGAGCATCTCAAATACTCCACCGAATCTGAGGAAGATGAGTTGACTGTCAGGATAAACGAACGAAACGTACGCCAAGTCTGTCCCAGTCAGTCAGCCTTGAACGATGTTGAGAAAGAAAATGCTTACCGCCCATAAAATCATATCTGAAAACAGTGAGAACGAACGCAAAGACATATACACATACGTGAACAATTCAAACCACAACGCCAAATTGACGGCGGTTCCCTTCGGTTGCTCGCCCAAACGGGTCACCAGCTGCGCCGCGCGCTTCTGGACAAGTGGGTCGTAGTCACGGAGCGACGCCATCGCCCGATTCCACACGCGACGCTTCTTTGCATGGGCATCACCGACCAACGAGACAATCGGTGCTGGCGTAGACGGGTCCCGTCCACTTTCATAGACTGACCAAACGGCAATCAGTGGTTATAAACTTCCTGGATTCCACACTTACACCGTCCCTTGACAAGACCGCCAGCATTTAATATCTGAGAAACCGCAGCTGCGTCAACAATTGAGAGTTCATTGGGACCTTTCCGGGTATAAATGGCGGTTATCGACTCAAGTCAGGATGGAGACCTACCTGTTCTCACGTACGGCCCGTATGTATCGTGGAGCTCCTTCAAGTACAGATATTGTTTTCCGCGCGCGGCAACTGCGGCACCCCACAACTTGGATACCTTGGAGATGGCTGGGCCGGGATATTGAGCCAGGGGATGGAACGGAGAAAGTCGGTACAAGACGATTGAGAGGCCCAACGAGCTCCAGAAGAGGGTGTAGCTGAGGAGGAGTTGCCGCAAGGATATAGGCCCTCCAAAGATGAACACCAAAGCTCCGGGCTCGACCAGCAGAAGCAGAAGGGGGATTTTAGCGCTCCGAGACTCGAATTTGTGAAAGTAAATGTGATGCAACTATGCAAGTAACCAGATATTCAGATCGAAACCAGAGGTTGTATAACATGGGCGTACCAAGCCGACGGCAATGGGCTTCGCCCAGGAGAGGAGCGAGGTGTCCATGAATGTGGGAGACAACGAGAGTTCCAACACTCTCCATTTTAAAGGATCTGCTACATAACCGGAGTTGAGCGGTCGCCGGCAGGGCAGTTGACGGCAGGCCTATGTATTAACAAGTCAGTGTTGAGTTGCTGTCGAGTGCCTTGAAACCACTGCGATCAAAGCGCAAGGATGATCTCCCGTTTGGAGTCTGCCCGATAGGTTCGCTGTAGGTTCGACACAATTGTGCATACCCGATGTCTAGTGTTCGTCACGGGTACGGGTACCTGCGGGAACGGGTCCGGGTCCGTCGCTGAATTTTTTGCAGACCCGCGGGTACCCGCCGCAACCCGTGGGAATAGGCCAGACACCGCCGAATACGCCCTCTGCGAGCACGGTGAAGACGAGGACTGGCTGGAAGGGTGAAATTTCAGCCAGCTGACGCTGCCGATGGGCCGCCGGCACTCTGCCGTTTGATCTAGGATAAATCAGCGGCGGTTGATTAACCTCGGCAGTTGATTGTGTCAACTTCCTGTGGGTTCCAGACAGATTTAACCCTCCTGTAGGCATATGTGAGCACTTGATGGACGATTTCAGCACCTAGGCCCACCACCAGCTCAAAAATCCAGCACGGGTACCACGGGCCACGGGCCACGGGTTACCCGCCGACCCGCCGCCAGACCCGTACCCGCCATCACGGGTACGGGTTTTGGCGGGTACGGGTACGGGTCATCGCCCAAGTACCCGCGGGTGACCCGTGACGATCACTACCGGCGATGTCAGAAGAAGCGACCAATCTTGCGAAACGTGCGACGTTTCGGCGTCCAGCAAGAGGCTTGCACGACTCGGACTCTGAGCCAGTAGGGACCTCTAGCCGAGAATTTAATTCGCAGCGACGATTCGGGAGGGGGGGAGCGTGTTTTGAGGGATTCTGAGCCTGAATGGCTCGGGGACCCCGGTGCGTCGCAGGGGTTGCCATTCGCAGAGACGGCCCACCATGGGCGCGAACCTGGGAGCTAGCGCAAAGCTAGCGCGCCACGTGCGGGTGGTACGGGTGCCATAGGGTGCCATCCTGTGCAAATCCTGTGCAAGTTAAAAAGGAGATCGCGATCATGTGACTCTGTCAGCAAACTTCCGGCAATTCTCGGCCGCCTATCTCCAGAGTCCATATGATCCCTCTGGTGAGTCTGGTCTTTTTCATTCCAAAGCAATTCCAAAGACTTTCGTCCGAAGGCTCTGAACATGCGCAGCTCGGAATGTTGATGTTGATGGGAGAGGACTGATAATAATGACAAGCGTATGACTACGGAACGCACCCTCTATCCTTCAAACGCGCCGCGTCAGTTCCACAAGCAACGGCCCACGCGTAGCCGTAAAATAATCACAGACAGTCTCTGGCCACGCTGCACCGTGGAATCCCTCCGCAAATCGCACCTTGAATGTCTTGAGGAGGAAAATAATAACGGCCTGTACTTCGCGCCGCGCCAAATGTTGTCCAACGCAGTTCGCAGGACCTTGCGAGAACGGCATGAACGCCGACGCATTATGTTCCAATTCGAGATCTGAAGAGGGGAGCCATCTATCTGGAACAAACTCGGTTGGTCGAGAGAAGTAGTCGGAGCGTCGATGGAGGGCGTATGTCGGCATGTACACACTCGTGCCTTCAGGGATGTATCTGGATGGTGTCAGTTGATACTTGAGCTCCAGAATGCTGTACTTACTTTCCCGCGATAGTTCTGCTCCCGCCACTATTGAGGTGAACCTGTCTTGTTCCGCCGTTCACAGGAGCAGGCGGGAAAAGACGGAGAGTCTCGTTGCTAAGAGCAAGTCGATTCGGTATACAATGAACAAAATTATGGTGGCTCACATGCATGCAGACAAGAAGACACACTTCTGGTGGTTGGAAAAGTCCACCAAGTCGTCATCCTCGACAAATATATCAACAATCTCCTGCTGAACGCGTCTATAATATTTCGGGTTGGAAAGAAGGCACCACATCAAGCTGGTCAGCAAATGGGCAGTCGTGTCGGAGGCGGCAATAATGCCGACGATCCCATCCGCCGCAGCATCTTGGAGACTCGTTTTTTGCTTTTCACGCCCTTCTTCATCCGCCTGTAAATTTATCGTGAGATACAGAAGGATGTGCGAGCATTGGAGAAGATTTACGATGTGATACCAAAGATCCTTCGTGTGTATTGCTCCGGTCTTGATGCGACGAATGGCAAGCCCCTGACCGAGCTCGTTGAATTCTTGAATCGATCTTTGGACCATCGGAATGAGATTGAACAACCCCAAAATCCACGGAATGTTCCCCAAGATGATGGATGCTCTGCTGAGGTGGTTAGCTTGTATCACAAAATATGGCACTTGGACGCACGCCAGGTATGAGCGAATTCTATCGCCCAATTTGTCTGCATCCTCGCCTTGCTGAAGCATCTCAAATACTCCACCGAATCTGAGAAAGATGAGTGGGCGGCGGGTATAAAGTAAAACCAACTTACGCCAAGTCTGTCGTAGTCAGTCAGCCTACATTCGTATTGAAACAAATCACTCACCACCCATGAAATCATATCTAAGCACAGTGAGAGCAGAATGAAAGGAAAGAAATATCCATACGAGAACAATTCAAACCACAACGCCAAACTGACGGCAGTTCCCTTCGGCTGCTCGCCCAAGCGAGTCACCAACTGCACCGCGCGCTTCTGGATGAGCGGGTCGTAATCCCGGAGCGATGCCATCGCCCGATTCCATACACGACGCTTCCTTGTATGCGCCTGGCCGACCACTGAGGCAATTGTCGGCGGCGTAGACGGATGCCGTCCGCTTTCATAAACTGACCAAATCTTCGTCATACACTTCCTGGTTTAAGAACGCACACTCACACCGTCCCTTGGCGAGTCCGCCAGCATTTAATATTTGAGAAGCAGCAGTTGCGTCTGTAATGGAAAGTTCGTTGGGACCTTTCAAAGTATAAATGGCGCTTATCGGCGGAAGTCAGGATGGAGACTTGCCTGTTCTCACATAAGGCCCGTAGGTATCGTGGAGCTTCTTGAGGTACAGATGTTGTTTCCCGCCGGCAGCAACTGCGACACCCCACAGCTTAGTGACCTTGCAAATGGCCGGACCGGGATACTGAGCCAGGGGATGGAACGGAGAAAGTCGATACAAGACGATGGAGAGGCCCAACGACCCCCAGAACACTGTGTAGCTCAGGAGGACTCGTAGAAAAGATATTGGTCCGCCAATGCAGAGGATGAGAGCTGCAGGCTCGAGGGAGAGGAGCAGAAGCGGTATTTTGGCACTGTGGGGCTCGAATTTGTGAAAATAGAGGTGATTCAACTGTGTAACCGTATATTCAGATCAAGACCAGAGGCCGTACAAGAACATGGGCGTACCAGACCGAGTGAAATTGCGCAGGAGAAGAGGGAGGAATCCATGACCGGACGAGCGGAAGCAACAACGGGTGTTCCTTTAAAACTAATTGCTGCCCAATCTTACCCTGTGGCCCCGAGTTGAAGCAGGGGTTGGTGCGGGCGCAGAGTTCGCGGCAGGCCTAGGCAGAGTAACCACCCAGAAAAGGTTTTAGACGCGGTCCTTGGATCGTTCGCATCGTCCTTTAACTGCATGCCGCTTGAAATCCAGACGATGTTACTGAGGGTCAGAAGCGAGGCTGCAATGCTACAGAAAAACAGTCAGGGACGACGGATTTGAAGGGGCATTGAGTTGGTACCGAAATCTGGCCTGGGAGTCCGATTGGCCTCAGGTAAGTATTTGGGAGCATGGTAGATGGCTGTACATGTGTACCGGGGTGGTGTTCACAGCGCAGGTGCGACGATTATGCGAGCGTAGGCCTGTTCTACATCGAATTTGAACGCTGTACTTAAGGGGTGAATTTCCCGCCGCCCCAATCTTGAAAAGCGTTTTATACTACCTGGTGCCATAAATGTGGGTCGAATTCGACGCCACCAGTTTGAACCGGTTGACACTTTTGCTCCTTTGTGCTCACTTGGAAGGTGAATTTTGAAACAATGGCGGGTCCCGTAGTCTCACGTTCCATGAGGCAAAGACAGCGTTGGCGTCAAGGAACGGACGTCCAGGACAGTGGACACCGCCGACTGATTCGGACGGCTGTCCCGGACTCCCGGCGGGGCTTGGACATTACCTGAATTCCACGTGCAGCCCAAACCCTTGGCTCCAACGACTTGGTACTGTTGAGATTTCAAGAAAGTCACGGTCTGACGCAAGTCCAGTGACGGTCGGAGTGAGAAGGAGAGCGCGATCATGTGACTCTGATGGCAAGGTCGGCGATCAAATGATCTCTCTCCATGCGAATCTGATCGTCCTAGCCTCTTTGTGGATTTCCGCAAAATTTTCGTCCGGAGGCTCTGAGTCAGTGATTCCACAAGTGACTCCTCGGAGTATCACGATTTACTTTTGTATAAATTCTAGAAGTACTGTATTCTTCAAACGCGCCGGTCCAATTCCACGAGCAACGGCCCACGCGTGGCCGTAAAGTAGTCACAGACAGTCTCTGGCCACGCCGCACCGTCGAATCCCTTTGCAAAGCGCACCTCAAACGTCTTGAGGAGGAAAATAATGACCGCTTGGACCTCACGGCGTGCCAAATGTTGCCCGACACAATTCGCAGGACCTTGTGAGAAGGGCATAAATGCTGATGTATTGTGCTCGAGTGCGAGGTCAGACGAGGCGAGCCATCTGTCCGGCATAAACTCGGTCGGACGAGAAAAGTAGTCGGGGCGTCGATGGAGGACGTATGTCGGCATATAAACACTCGTGCCCTCAGGTATGTATCTGCACGGCGTCAGTGGATATTGGGGCTTCGGATTTTGTACGTACTTTTCCGCGATGATTCTTCCTCCACCACTGTTGAGGTGGGCCTGCCTTGTGCCGCCATTCACAGGGACAGGTGGGAAAAGACGGAGTGTTTCGTTGCTAAGAGCAACTCAATCCGATGTCTAAGAAACTTCAAGCTTCAAGGCCCACTTACATGCATGCAGACAAGAAGACACACTTTTGGTGCTTCGAAAAGTCCACCAAGTCGTCTTCTACAACAAACATAGCGTCGATCTCCTGCTGAACACGTTTGTAAGATTTGGGGTTGGAAACAAGGCACCACATCAGGCTCGTCAAGAGGTGGGCAGTTGTGTCGGAGGCAGCAACAATGCCAACGATCCCATCGGCCGCAGCATCTTGGAGAGTCGGTTTCTGCTTTTCAACCCCTTCTTCGTCCGCCTACAATTCCGCAATGAGATACAGGAAGATATGGTTAGAAATTAAGAAGATTGACGATGTGATACCACAGATCCTTCGTGTGTATTGCTCCGGTCTTGATACGACGAGTGGCAAGCCCCTGACCGAGGTCGTTGAATTCTTGAATCGTCCGTCCGACCATGGGAATAAGATTGAGCAAGCCAAAAATCCACGGAATGTTCCCCAGGATGATGGATGCCCTGCCGAGGCGGTCAGTACGATATTTCAGAACATGGCACAACGTACGTCATGAATGAGCGTATTCTATCGCCCAATCCGTCTGTATCTTTGCCTTGCTGAAGCATCTCAAACACTCCACCGAATCTAAGGAAATGAGTCGGCGACCGGTATAAACGAAGGAAACGTACGCCAAGTCTGTCAAGGTCATTCAGCCTCGAGTGATGTTGAAACAAATCGCTTACCGCCCATAAAATCATATCTGAAAAAAGTCGGAGCAGAACGAAGAGAAAATCAACACATACGTGAACAATTCAAACCACAACGCCAAATTGACTGCCGTCCGCTGTTCGCCCAGTCGAGTCACCAACTGCACTGCGCGCTTCTGAATGAGCGGATCGTAATCACGGAGCGACGCCATCGCTCGATTCCATACACGACGCTTCCTTGTATGCGCCTTGCCGACCAACGAGACGATTGTCGGCGGCGTAGACGGGTGCCGTCCACTTTCATAGACTGAACAAACCGTCGTGAGAAGCTTGGGCCAGTGGGACAAGAAAGCAAACTCACACCGTCCCTTAACGAGACCCCCAGCATTCAATATTTGGGAAACAGCAGCCGCGTCGATGATAGAGAGTTCGTCGGGTCCTGTCCTGGTATTAATGCCACTTATACGCGGAAGCCAGAATGGACACTTACCTGTTCTCACATACGGTCCGTATCGGTCGTGGATCTTCTTCAGGTATAGATGTTGTTTCCCGCCCGCGGCAACAGTGACACCCCACAGCTTAGTGACCTTGCAGATTGTTGGGCCGGGATATTGAGCCAGAGGATGGAACGGAGAAAGGCGATACAAGACGATGGAGAAGCTCAACGAACTCCAAAAGACAATGTAGCTGAAGAGGAGTCGCAGCAAGCATACAGGTCCTCCGAGGACGAGCACCACAGCTCCGGGCTCGACCAATAGAAGCAGAAGGGGGATTTTGGCGCTCTGAGGCTCGAATTTGTGAAAATAGATGTGATTCAACTGTGTAAATATCAGATCGAGACCAGAGATAGTATAGAAGCGTACCAGACTGAGGGCAATGGCCCCGGAGAAGAGGGAGGAATCCATGAGCGGTGGAAGCAAGGAGGGTTTCATTACTAAGGCTACCTAAGTTTACCTTGTGGCGCAAGAGTTTAAAGTGGCGGTTGGCGGCGGGCGCAGAGTTGGCGGCAGATTCATACCGAGAAAAGGTTGATCGAGCGTTAAACGTCCACATCGTCCAGCATTCCGCTCCATGACCATGGTATGAGCGCTTGTAATCCAGACCATATTAAGGGTCAGAGAAGGTTGCAATGCGACTGCAAGACACCTAAGAAGAATGAGTTTACGGGGGCATTGAGTTGGGACCATGGGCGTTAGACAATTTTGCCTGTTGTCTGTGGCGTCTAAATGTTCGCCTCCCGACACCAATGGTGGCGCAGATAGGACGATTATGCGAAGCTAGGCCTATTCTGCTCAAGAGCGGCTTCATACCAACTTCATACCATGTGTGAACGAGGGTCGTGTCGTGCAATTCGACGGTGCCAATTTCTTAAATTGAACCGTCCTTTGGGCCTACTGGGACGGAAGCCGATGCCTGCCGGTTCTGCTGTAAATTGTCGTTGTCCCATGCGAGGAGACAGTGTCCGAGCGGAACGACGGGTGGACACCGCCGACTGACGGCTCGAATTCTCTATCCCGGCTAGGCTTGGCATTACCTGAATTTCGTGTGCAGTGACTGTGCAAGGAGGTCTCCGGCGGAGTCAAGACGGAGTTAGAAGAAAGGAGAGCGCATCATGATCTGCCGGCAAATACTATTATCAATTCTTTTGCCGTCTCCCCCCACATGCTCCGCTCGATTCCGGTCCCACAGTCAGGCTTTCGTCTGAAAGCCCTCAGTGCAACAATGCTTCGAAGCCTGGTCAATGTTGGCGTGATTCTTGGCAAGTTGGCAACAGACTGGAATCTCCGCACTACATACTGAGAATTTAGAAACAATACAATCGGCGCAAGGGCCAAGCCCTTACTGCGGTCTTATCTGAGTTGTCTCCCGAGCTCCCAATGTAGGCCAGTGTAGGCCTGTATGTGGATAATCATCTGCGACTGTTCCGGTTTTCCCACTGGCTTTTTCTTGCATACACTCCATCTCAACGTGGGTGCCTGCGCTCCTCGCTGTCACAAATGCTTCTCCGACGGCTCGCTGTTGCTTACAGCAAAACTCTCGGAAATATGCCGCACTGAAACTGCTGAAAACCGTCGTCGTCGCCCTGTGGCGGCCTTGGCCCATGCAGTGTACTTCCGCTTCGTCTTTCCTTCCATTCTCAGTGCTCATCAAGCAACGTTTCACGAGCTTGAGATGGTGTTCGACACCTGCCACCACTGGGGAAGTGCCCAGACTCGGTTGCTCTCTCAAACCTTGCTGGCAACTCTTCAGACCGCCTTCTATCTGTCACTTCGGACTTGTAACCCCACGCCGAGACGGAAAGAACGCGAGATAGCTTATTCAACCACGAGAAATTCCTTCCCGTTCAGGTCCCATCGGCGGGAAAGCACCCATTGCAATATGAAATCTCAGCGTTCGTGTGTCAAATGTGCATCCAGACCGATGGTGATTCCAGAGCCTGGTGTACCTTATCCAATTTTGCATGTCCCTGCTGTACGGTAAGGGCGTGCTTAAATGCGGCGGTGGTTCATCGCACCTCATCCCAAGATTCGCTCGATGACTGAACAGGTGAGTTCAGTGTCGCACTCAGTTCAATGCTGACTTTTTGCAGGAGATCCTTGCTTTCCCGGCGACCGCCCCCCAGTCGGACTCGTCCAGTACGGCTTCCAGCCATGTTGAGAAGGCTACCGTCGAGCCCTCGGCCATTGTCAAGTCTGACCTCGCCGAGTTGGAGCTTCCTGCGAAGCACGGGAGATCCAGCCTTACTCGTTGGCTTTATCGTAAATTTCTGTCTTTGAACTTTTGACTCTCGCTCATCTGCCCTTCAGATATCGCCTTCTCATACTACCGCAAAATCTTCACTGTAATCTTCGCGGCCAACTTGATTGCGTTCATTGTGATCGTCGTCAAGAAGGATGGCCATCCTCTCGCACCGAACATGGGAACTGCGGCTTCGGTCAACCTTATGGTCACACTTCTTTTCCGCCAAGAGAACTTCGTCAATCTCCTCTACGAGATCGCCGTGGCGTGCCCACATGGAGCGCCCTTGTGGCTCCGCCGGCGTCTTGCCAAAGTTTTCCACTACGGCGGAGGTCACAGCGGGTCGGGCGTAGCCGCGGTGGTCTGGTACATCATGTACACGGCTGTCCTGACGCGGGACTTCATCGCTGACCGCAGCAGCAAATGGGCGGTCGCCAACCTCGCGACATCCTACATCCTCGTGACCATGTTCTGCTTCATCCTCACCGCCGCGCACCCCGTACTCCGACGGCGGTACCACGACTACTTCGAGGCTGGCCACCGCTACTCCGGGTGGATCGCCCTAGCGACGTTCTGGATGCACTCCATCTTCGCAGCGAACCAGTACCGCGTTGTGGAACCCGGTCCGCCAAGTCTCGGACGCTACCTCATCAACACGGCCAGTTTCTGGACCTTCTGCATCTCCACAGGTTGCTCGCTCCTCTCCTGGAGCCGTCTCCGGCGGCACGACGTCTACCCCGAAGTCCTCTCCAGCCACGCAATTCGACTGCACTTCAAATACCGCGACATGCAGCCGTTCTACGGGCTCAAAGTATCGACACGTCCGCTGTTGGAATGGCACGCGTTCGCTACGATCCCGGACGACGACGGCAGCGGTAGCGGTCCCAAAGGCTTCTCCATCGTCGTATCAAACGCAGGGGACTGGACGCGCGAATGCATCACCAACCCACCTACCAAGCTGTGGATCCGCGGCGCGCCCATGCACGGATTGCTCTACACCTCCAAGTTGTTCAAGAAGATCGTAGTCGTCGCCACAGGCTCGGGGATCGGTCCCTGTTTGTCGTTATTCTACGCAGACGTCACCCCGCGGAGGATTTTTTGGTCTACGCCCAGTCCGGCTGTAACATACGGCAAGAAGATTGTCGATATGGTGCGCAAGGCTGATCCGGATGCGTGGATTTGGGGTGAGTTGGTGTATTGTTGTGTCTTCTCCGTGGTTTCAATGATAACTGGCAGATACGCGCACTGACGGGCGGCCTGACATGGTAGCTGTTACATACAAACTGGTCGTTGAGTCGCAGGCTGAGGCGGTGTTCATCATCTCCAACCCTAAGCTCACGAGGCGGGTGGTCTACGGGATGGAGAGCAGAGGCATTGCTGCATATGGTGCCATCTTCGATTCTTGATTAAATAATTACTTTGGTTCCCCTTGTACAGGCCAAGTATGTATCTATCGGCGACGCGAAATTTCAACCATCAAAGGCACCTCAATGCTCGTGATGAAATAATCACACAACATATCACCCCAACATTGCTCCTCGAACCCCTCCGCAAAACGCATCTCAAACCTCCTGACAAGCGCACTTGCAACCATCGTCATCTCCCTCGCCGCCAGCGCCTTGCCCACGCAGTTGGCTGCTCCATACGAAAAGGGTATGAATGCGGCGCTATTGTGCGTGAACTCGCTCGACTCGGGGCGCAGCCAGCGGTCAGGATCGAATTTCTCCGGGTCAGAAAAGTATTCGGGGTTCCGATGGAGAGAATACGGCGGGATGTAGATCTGGGTGTATTCGGGGACGAACTGACCAGCGATCATTTTCCCTTGCCCTTCCGGAACCTGACGAGGGCCATTCGTGCGTACTGAAGGTTGGAGTCGTAGGCTTTCGTTCCTACACAAAATCCAGCTTCTTTAGCTAGGCAAAAATGATCAACTTACAAGCACGCCGTGAGGAGCTTCAAGTCTGCATGCTTGCTCGAATCTAGCGTCGATTCAACATCTGAGTAAACGGAATCGATTTCTGCTTGTACGCGTCGATAGACGTCCGGGTGGGAGAGGAGGAGCCATATGAAGCTGCGGGCGATGTGAGGGTGGGATGTAACAAGAAAAGGTTACACACGCAGCGAGCACAGTCGACGTCGTATCAGACCCAGCAACAATACTCAATACTCCGTCCGCAGCGACATCTGATATCTGTGGCTTGCTTTTCTCCAGTCCAACTTCGTCTGTCTTAATAAGAATCAACCGACGAATCAACCCAAAGGGCCATAGATTTACCAGGTGATACCACAAATCCTTGACTTGAGCCCCGGCCTTGATGCGCTCCATAGCACACGCCGCACCGAATCCACGAAGTCGTTTGATTCCCTGGGTGGCACCCGGGATTTTTTGAAGGAGCGGAGCTATCCTGTTACATAATTGGTTGCGGCTGAGATGTATGGAGAAACGAACGACTCACCAAGGAATTTGTGAAACGATGGCCAGACTTCTGCAAAGCCATGAATCAAAAAAAAAAATGAAGCAAAAGACCGAGCGACTTACTTTCCCCCGCTCTTGATCAACGCCCAGAGTCCCTCCTTGTCCCCACCATCTCGGAGCATCTCAAACCCACCTCCAAATGCCATATCGCCCATGACATCAAACGTAAAGTACCCAAACCACGCGGAGATATCGAACGGCGTGCCTTGCAATCCCTCGAGTTTGTCCATAAACTGGTTGACGCGTTTTGCCAGAATGGCGGATTCGTACTCGTCGATGGACTCTGTGCTCATCCCGCGATTCCAGATGCGGCGTCGGTGACTGTGAGCTTCGCCTCGCAGAATAAGAAGATTGCTGGAGGTCAGCCTGGGGTCTTTGCGTGAGTCGTAGTCTGCGCGACAGTGAATAACAATAGACCAGTGAATAAACGGATTGGCTCACATTCGCCCTTGGGAAATCCACCTGTTCCAAAGACGGCCTTGACAGCATCGACCTCGATGACGGAAATCTCGTTCGGTCCTGCAAGTCTATTAGTTTCAAACTCGGAAAACCGCCGATAGGCGTCAGCTCACCCGTCCTTACAAAGCCTCCGTAGTCTTCGTGCAGCGCCTTGGTGACGCGATGCGATTGGCCACTCGCTACGATCCACGTACTCCATAGTTTGGTGATCTTGTACAAGACAGGACCGGGTATGTGAGCGAGCGGGTGCCAAGGTGAAAGTCGGTACACGACAATGGAGGCGCTGAGCGTGGATAGGAAGGTAAAGTATGTAACGAGGATTCGAGCGAGCGATATTGGTGCGGATACCGCGATGAGTAAGAGGACGGGTTGGGCGATGAGGAAGAGGATTGGTCTTTCGGCGCTTTTTGGTGGGAACCGGTGAAAGTAGAGGTGATTGAGCTGAGAAGATTCATCAGTGGCGTAGAGGGAGTTTGGATGAGAAACCGTACCAGACCGAGGAGGGCTGCTAGCACTACGGAGCGCGTTTCTGGAGTGTGAGTTGGTGGCATGGTTCAAGATGGCATTCGATCACGAATCATTCACGACGTCGGACTCGGTACCGGGTATAGGTAGCTGTCGGCTCGGAGCCGGTCACGGGACGGGCCGTGCCCTGGCTTGAAATCTGAGATAAGTAGGCGCAGTCCGTTCCTTAAAGCCAATATGATAAGGTAGCGGCGAGGGCGGTGGTAGACTGAGATTAGGTTCGGCTCGTGCCTTGTTGTGTTTGGTTTGTGATCGGCAAGTGATCGGCCTGATGTCGGAACGGGGCTGTACCGGAGATGACCAATTTACGCATGTGCTCGGCCCCCATCAAGGCTTTCCTCTTGACCACCACAAGCGCGACTCGGACGCGCACCAACAACACCGAATTCGCGCGATTTTTCGCCTCTTTGGCTGGACGCTCCCCACGATGCGCCACGCAACGATGCACGCATCTACTGGTAGAAGAAGGCCTCGGACGTAGGCTACGTTGGGCTTGACGGAAGACGGTGTGGCTGGGTTTGCCGCGTCAGGTACCACGGGGGTGCCTCCTTCGCCTGGCTCCAATTGGTGAGTCTTTCAATTGTCGCACGATCTCACAACATCGTCTGTCCTCTATACCAAATCTATACCCGAATGCAATATGCACTGCCATGTCCGACGCATTACTTTCCTGTTGTGATGCTTTCGACTTTATCGCTGTTGTGACGTGTCTATCATGTAGACCCGCGGCTCTCATTCCAGCGATCCCTGGAGAACTCGACACGGTTTTTGCTCAGTCTTTCGCGATCCCGTCCTACTATCTTAAGGCGCTGGCTGTCGTTTTGAGCCAAGTCTCGCGGCCCCGTCTTGCAATTTTTGACGCAGCGGCATGTCGCTCGAACCAATTCTCGCGGCCCTGTCTTGCCATTTCGACGGAGCGTCATGCCGTTTGGAAACCAACTCTCCGCGGCCTCCTCTTGGCATTTCGCCGCAGCATTTGTCGTCTGAGCAAAATCTCGCGCTATCTCGACTCGGTGGTTTGTTGTTTCAGTCAACCGCCTGCTATCTGGAGTTTGGACGCAACGGTGTCGATTTGAGCCAAATCTCCAGCCCGCCATGGTATTCTCGACGCGGTGGTTGTCTTTTCAGCTAAGTCCCGGGATCCTGCCTGTCATTATCTTTGGCTTTGACTGCAACAGCAAATATCTTTCCTCGCTGCGGGTGATTGGCCGGTGAACACAGGACATGCATTGATCTTCGCGCTGACACCGTCCGACGCTACCTGATCTTTCCTCGGAGGCGACGGTTCAAAGCTACTATGCCCTCTCACCGCAGGTATGTTCCTTTTTCGGGCGGCGAGAAATTCATCTCTCTCTATATATACACGTACTAGAGACAGCGCCCATAGCCCTAGCTTCGCATCACCGGTGCTGTCAACTTGGTGCTGCCTGGATGCCCGTGTAGGTCATCTTTTCTGTCCATCCGCAACCCGCCCGGTGCCGCCCACTGTGACTCAAGTAGACGCGCAATACAATTGTGCAGCCTTCAAGTCGGTCTTAATATCCTCATTTCCTCTAGCGCTTATGGACTCTTCCCTCCTCTCCTACGCAATTGCTCTCGGCTTGGTGCGTCCATGTCCATGTACAAAACTTGTCTAAATATTCCCGCTCACAGTTGAATCACCTCTATTTCTACAAATTCGAGCCTCACAGCGCCAAAACACCGCTTCTGTTCCTCTCCCTCGAGCCTGCAGCTCTAATCCTCTGCTTCGGAGGACCAATATCCTTTCTACGAGTCTTCCTCAGCTACACCGTGTTCTGGGGATCGTTGAGCCTCTCCATCGTCTTGTACCGACTTTCTCCGTTCCATCCCCTGGCTCAATATCCCGGTCCAGCTATTTGCAAAGTCTCCAAGCTGTGGGGTGCCGCAGTTGCCGCGCGGGGGAAACGACATCTGTACCTGAAGAAGCTCCACGATGCATACGGCCCGTATGTAAGAACAGGTAGGTCTCCACTTCCACCGATAAGCACCATTTATACGTGGATAGGACCCGACGAACTCTCGATCGCCGACGCGGCCGCTGCGTCTCAGATATTAAGTACTGGCGGACTTGTCAAGGGACGGTGTGAGTTTGGATTTTTGCACCAGGAAGTTTGTAATGACGGTTCCGGGTTTGGTCAGTCTACGAAACTGGACGGGACCCGTCTACGCCACCGCCAATCCTCTCTCTGATCGGTGAAGCTCATGCAAGGAAGCGTCGTGCATGGAATCGGGCCATGGCGTCGCTACGTGATTACGACCCGGTCATCCAGAAGCGCGCGGCCCAACTGGTGACTTGTCTGGGCGAGCAGCCGAAGGGAACAGCAGTCGATTTGGCGTTGTGGTTTGAATTTTTCACGCATGGGATGTTTCTTTCCATTCGTTCTCCTCTCACTGTCTTTAGATATGATTTCATGGGCGGTAAGCAATTTTTTTCGACATTTTTCACGGCTGAATGACTGTGACAGACTTGGCGTAAGTTTTGTTCTTGTATACTGGCAGCCAACTCATCTTTCTCAGATTCGGTGGAGTGTTTGAGATGCTGCAGCAAGGCAAGGATACACACGGATTGAGTGATAAAATACATTCATTCTTCGCGTGCGTTCAAGTGCCATATTCTGCGATACACGCTAACCATCTCACCAGAGCATCCATCATCTTGGGGAACATTCCGTGGATTTTGGGGTTGTTCAATCTCCTTCCGATGGTCCAAAGATCGATTCAAGAATTCAACGACCTCGGTCAGGGGCTTGCCACTCATCGTATCAAGACCGGAGCAACCCATGCAAAGGATCTTTGGTATCACATCGTAAATCTTTCCCATTCCTCTTACCTCCTGTTGTATCTCATGGTCAACTTGCAGGCCGATGAAGAAGGGCTTGAAAAGCAAAAACCAACACTCCAAGATGCTGCGGCTGATGGAATCGTTGCTATTATTGCTGCCTCCGACACGGTTGCCCATCTGCTGGCAAGCCTGATGTGGTGCCTTGTTTCCAACGACCAATGTTACAAACGCGTTCAGCAGGAGATTGATGACACGTTTGTTGTGGAGGACGACTTAGTGGACTTTTCCAAGCACCAACAGTGCGTTTTCTTGTCTGCATGCATGTAAGTGTGCCTTGAAGTTTCTTGAACATCGGATTGAGCTGCTATTAGCAACGAAACTCTCCGTCTTTTCCCACCTGCTCCTGTGAACGGCGGGACAAGACAGGTCCACCTCAACAGTGGCGGGGGCAGAGATATCGCGGGAAAGTATGTATAATTCATTCTGAAGCGCCAATATCAACTGACGCCCTCCAGATATATCCCTGAAGGCACTAGTGTGTACATGCCGACATACGTCCTCCATCGACGCTCCGACTACTTCTCTCGCCCAGCCGAGTTTGTTCCAGATAGATGGCTCCCCTCTTCGGATCTCGCATTGAAACATAATGCGTCGGCGTTCATGCCGTTCTCGCAAGGTCCTGCGAACTGCGTTGGACAACATTTGGCGCGGCGCGAGGTCCAAGCTGTCATTATTTTTCTGCTCAAGGCATTCGAGGTCCGTTTCGCGGAGGGATTCGACGGTGCAGCGTGGACAGAGACTGTCTGTGATTACTTTACGGCTACGCGTGGGCCGTTGCTTGTGGAATTGACGCGGCGCGGTTGAAGGATAGAAGATCTATTGCCGCAAGTTACAAGTAGTAGTGCTCGTGTAATTATTATCAGTACTCTCCCATAAAATGTCGAGCTGTGCATGCTCACTGCTCAGAGCCTCCGGACGAAAGCCTTTGGAGTGAAAAGTCAAATCAGGAGAAAAGAATTGCCGGCAGTTTACCGACAGAGTCACATGATCGTGTTCTCAACGTGTTCTCTCCAACTCCGTCGGCGTCACTCCGACTGTCAGCTCCTGCGCAGTTCCTCTTGAAATCTCAACAGTACACCCAAGTCTTGGCTGCACATTAAATCCATGTCTGCATTCACAGCACTACTCTTCCGAAATATCGCACCGAGTGCCTCAGGCCAGGCTGGCAGGCTCCGCAGGGCATCCATCATCTTGAGAACATTCGGTGGATTTTTGGCTTGATCAATCCTATTCCGATCGTCGGACGGACGATTCAAGAATTCAACGAGCTGCACTGACCACGTCCGAGTCATCAAGGCGTATCTTGGGACCCATTCCGTGGATTTTTGGGCTTGCTCGATCTCAGGTCGAACGGACGGTTAGAAAATCAACGACCTCGGTCAGGGCTTTCCACTCGTCGTATCGTTCTGCCGGGCCCTCACTATTGTACAGCATGACGGAAATTGGACTCACTATGCTTCTCAGTGTGCTTCATGTCTAGAGAACATCAAGACGGCACATGAAAACGTCAACACACATCATTCGAGTTTGCGTACTTCACTGAAAGGCAGGTGATTTTGAGGTGCGTCTCTTTGATATTCACGCGACGCGGACATGAATTGGGGGTACCGAGGGATATGATGTTCACTCTTCTGACAGCTGAGACCGCCTTCTATCTGTCACTTCGGACTCGCAACCCCACCCCGATACCAGAAGAATGCCAGATAACTTGTTCAACCACGAGAAATTTCTTGCAATTCAGATTCTATCGGCGGAAAAGCACATGAAATCTTAGCGTCCGTATGTCAAATCTGCATTGAAGATTCGAAGTCGATGGTCTTTTTGGAGCCCAGTGTGCCTCGTCCAATTTTGCATGCCCGTGCTGTACGATAAGGGCGTGCTTAAATGCGGCGGTGGTTCATCGCACCTCATCCCAAGATTCGCTCGATGACTGAACAGGTGAGTTCAGTGTCGCACTCAGTTCAATGCTGACTTTTTGCAGGAGATCCTTGCTTTCCCGGCGACCGCCCCCCAGTCGGACTCGTCCAGTACGGCTTCCAGCCATGTTGAGAAGGCTACCGTCGAGCCCTCGGCCATTGTCAAGTCTGACCTCGCCGAGTTGGAGCTTCCTGCGAAGCACGGGAGATCCAGCCTTACTCGTTGGCTTTATCGTAAATTTCTGTCTTTGAACTTTTGACTCTCGCTCATCTGCCCTTCAGATATCGCCTTCTCATACTACCGCAAGATCTTCACAGTCATCTTCGCGGCCAACTTGACTGCGTTTATCGTGATCGTCGTCAAGAACGATGGCCATCCTCTCGCACCGAACATGGGAACGGCGGCTTCGGTCAACCTCATGGCCACACTTCTTTTCCGCCAAGAGAACTTTGTTAATCTCCTCTACGAGATCGCCGTGGCGTGCCCACATGGAGCGCCCTTGTGGCTCCGCCGGCGTCTTGCCAAAGTTTTCCACTACGGCGGAGGTCACAGCGGGTCGGGCGTAGCCGCGGTGGTCTGGTACATCATGTACACGGCTGTCCTGACGCGGGACTTCATCGCTGACCGCAGCAGCAAATGGGCGGTCGCCAACCTCGCGACATCCTACATCCTCGTGACCATGTTCTGCTTCATCCTCACCGCCGCGCACCCCGTACTCCGACGGCGGTACCACGACTACTTCGAGGCTGGCCACCGCTACTCCGGGTGGATCGCCCTAGCGACGTTCTGGATGCACTCCATCTTCGCAGCGAACCAGTACCGCGTTGTGGAACCCGGTCCGCCAAGTCTCGGACGCTACCTCATCAACACGGCCAGTTTCTGGACCTTCTGCATCTCCACAGGTTGCTCGCTCCTCTCATGGAGCCGTCTCCGGCGGCAC
This sequence comes from Roridomyces roridus, assembly GCA_029378245.1. NCBI lineage: Eukaryota > Fungi > Basidiomycota > Agaricomycetes > Agaricales > Mycenaceae > Roridomyces > Roridomyces roridus. Next base: position 32,284 of record JARKIF010000145.1, on the reverse strand, counting down.
GACGTCTACCCCGAAGTCCTCTCCAGCCACGCGATTCGGTTGCACTTCAAATACCGCGACATGCAGCCGTTCTACGGGCTCAAAGTATCGACGCGTCCTCTGTTGGAATGGCACGCGTTCGCTACGATCCCGGACGACGACGGCAGCGGTAGCGGTCCCAAAGGCTTCTCTATCGTTGTCTCACACGCAGGCGACTGGACGCGCGAATGCATCACCAACCCACCTACCAAGCTCTGGATCCGCGGCGCCCCCATGCACGGATTGCTCTACACATCCAAGTTGTTCAAAAAGATCGTAGTCGTCGCCACAGGTTCGGGGATCGGTCCCTGCTTGTCGTTATTCTACGCCGACGTCACCCCGCGGAGGATTTTTTGGTCTACGCCCAGTCCGGCTGTAACATACGGCAAGAAAATTGTCGATATGGTGCGCAAGGCTGATCCGGATGCTTGGATTTGGGGTGAGTTTATTCTGTTTTGAGTCTCCTTTAATGACGATTGGCAGATACGCGCACTGACGGGCGGCCTGACATGGTGGCTGTCACATACAAACTCGTGGTCGAATCGAATGCTGAGGCGGTGTTCATCATCTCCAACCCTAAGCTCACGAGGCGGGTGGTCTACGGGATGGAGAGCAGAGGCATTGCTGCATATGGTGCCATCTTCGATTCTTAATGACTTTGATGATAGATAGATAGAGAGATAGAGAGATAGATAGTGGATCAACGAGTGCGCGGTCCCAATCAGAAACATTTCTGGTTCTCCTTGTGACAGCTAACTGCATAATTCTGGAGCGCTCTCAAAAATACTTCACTCACACTTTGACAGCTCTCCCGCAACCCTCAGTGGTCGACACTGTGGAGCGTGGACCTCATTAGGAAGGTCAACGTCATCTACCGGCTGTAAACTTTTTTTTACAAGTGCTCCAGAATTATGCAGTTAGCTGGAATAGCGACGCGGAATTTCAACCATCAAAGGCACAAACAGTCCTTTTGTCAATCGTCGCTCACTCCATTGGTTCGATTTATTTCTCAAATGAACCGTGGGAGATCATTACCCAAGAAAGAAACAGTTCATCACTACGCTACGCGCAGTTACATCCAAGAATAGACCCTATATACACCTTGCCTCGAGGCCTCACCGCCTACCCATCTCAACCATCAACGGCCCCTTCATACTAGTAACAAAATAATCCCTCAGCCCATCCGTCCACCGGGCCGTCTCATCCCCCTGTGCAAACCTCATCTCATACCGTCGGAGAAGCGTACTCGCCACCATAAGCATCTCCCGCCACGCCAGGACCTTACCCACGCAATTCGCAGCGCCGTACGAAAACGGGATGAACGCCCCGGTGTTGTGTTTCCATTCCGAGTCGTCGGTAGGCGGTCGGAGCCAGCGATCAGGGTCGAATTTCTCCGGGTCGGAAAAGTACGCCTCGTTGCGGTGGAGGGAGTAGGGCGGGATGTAGATCTGCGTGTCCTCGGGTATGAAGCTAATGAAATGATGAGCACTTAGAGAGTCAACCTGAGATCTTAGTACGTACCGCCCAGCAACTACCCTCCCTCCACCACGTGGAACCTGTCGAGTGCCATTCGAGAGAACCGGTGGCTGAAGTCGCATCGTTTCGTTTCTACGGATCGGCATTAGCCAAAGAATCAAACCGTCATAAAACTGCATGCATGCGCGACTTACAAACACGCGGCGAGCAACTTCAATTCCTCATGCTTGCTCGAATCCAGCGTCGACTCCCCCTCTGGATACACAGAGCCCACCTCATCTTGCACGCGCCGATATATGTCCGGGTGAGAGAGGAGGAACCAGACCAGGCTGGCAACTTGTTGAGATGCATGGGAGAAGGGAGAAGAGAACACACCAGCTCAGAGCTACGGCAGTTGTATCTGATCCAGCGACGACGCTCAACACGCCGTCCGATACCACATCAGCGTGCGTCGGTTTGGTTTTTTCGATACCCGCCTCGTCGGTCTAGACCCGAAAGTGAGTAGCAGATAACAAAGTAGGAGGAAGAAACTCACGAGATGATACCACAAGTCCTTCGTCTCTGAACCACGCTTGATACGATTGGCAGCACACGTCGCTCCAAATCCGCGCAATCGAGTGTAACCCCTCGACGCAGCCGGGAGTTTGATGATGAGGGAGGATAGCCTGGTGTTATCCATGAGCCAAGCCTCGACAGGTTGAACGTGTTCTCACCAAGGAGTCTGCGACACGATGACGATGTTCCTGTACGAGTTCAGTGGAGGTTCTGGAACTAGCGGGGAAACATACCTGGCGCCGTTGGCTATCAACTCCCAAAGTCCCTTCTTGTCCCCACCGTCCCTCATCATATCGAATCCACCACCGAACCTAACGTTATATAAGTAGGAGAATGATGAACGGTGGGAACTACTCACGCCATATCTCCCATGAAATCGAACCTACAGCTGTCGGTCAGTTGATCTTGAAGGTAATATCGAGCACTTACGCGAAATACCCAAACCACCCCGCTATATCGACAGCAGTCCCGCAGAAGCCATCAAGCCGATCCATCAACTGCATTACCCTCCTCTCCAAGATGATTTCGTACTCGTTGATCGCCTCGGTGCTCATCCCACGGTTCCAGATGCGTCGCCTACTTGCGTGTGCGTCACCCCGGAGGAGAAGGAGCGAGGTCGAAGCAAGTGTCGGGTCCCGGCGCGGGTCGTAGTCTACGAGAAAATAAGCAGTTGAACTGGATGGTCGAACATGAACTTTACATTCGCCCTTGGGAAATCCACCCGTCCCAAGGATGGCTTTCACCGCGTCGACATGGACTATGGAGATCTCATTCGGTCCTAGCGGGAGGTTAAACTCAATTAGTACTCAATGAATCGGGGATAAGAAGTAGCCACAGCACATGTAAAAGCTGACGCCACACTTACCCGTCCGGACAAAGTCGCCATACTTGTCATGCAGCCTCTTCCAAGCTAAATGCTGCTTCCCCCCGGCGACGACCCACGCGCCCCACAGTTTCGTGACCTTGTTGATGGTGGGGCCGGGGATATGTGCGAGGGGGTGCCATGGAGAGAGGCGATAGGCCGTGATTGAAAGGATGAGGGAGACGAGGAAGGTTGTGTAGGTTAAGAGGACAGTGGATAAGGAGGGAGGGGGGAGGAGGAGGAGGAGGAAGGCCGGTTGGATTATGAGCACTAGGATGGGTATCGTTGCGTTCGCTGGCGGGTGGCGATGAAAGTAGATATGGTTTAGCTGGAGTAGGCTGAGATGCACGTTCGTTAGAAGGCAACGGTGAAGACTGACCAGTCCCAGGATGGCGGCGAGCAACATCGTGTTCGGTGCCGCCGACATGGGCAGAGTTATGGAGGAAAGAAAGAGGGAAAACGAGACAAGGAAGACGAAAATTGTGGGTGTGCAGGGCCAAACAAGGGAGGGATTTAAAATGCGCGGCTTTTAGCTAGCCGGAAGCTAAACAGGACGCTCAAGGGCCAGGCCGTAGCGGCAATCTCCCGGTATCACCCCATATAGGCAGGCTGTAAAATGTCTTGGGAACAGGAATAGTTTGCGGGAGATGCGAGATGCGAACCTGGATGTTGGGTTTGAGAAAAAACGCGGTTGAAGCCGATCAATCAATCCCAAGCAAGCATACATACGTCATGATCCGTCCGCAATAAGCATCTTGTCCACCACCGTACCATGTCTGCGCTCCGTATCCTGCAGCGCCGCGCACCACGCATCGTCACGCCCCGTACTATTCTTTCCAGACGTCATGCCTCGTTCTACAACACCGACGTATCCGGGTTGACCGCGGAGGAGGAAGAGGTGATACGATTACTCGCACATGAAGGCTGACGCTCACATCCGCTGCAGTTCAGAAACGCTGTCACTGGGTTTGCGGAAAAGGAGGTCGCACCGCGCGCTGCAGAAATCGACAAGTCGAACAACTTCCCGGCAGTGAGTTCACTTTCGTTTCGTTTCGTGTCCTGAACACCCTTTCCAAGGATCTCTGGCCCAAAATGGGAGAGATGGGCCTGTTGGGTATCACTGTGGCGCCAGAATATAACGGGCTGGGTCTGGGGTACCTGCACCACACGCTTGCCATGGAGGCCCTTTCCAAGGCATCTGGTTCCGTCGCGCTCTCCTACGGCGCGCACTCGAACTTGTGTGTGAATCAAATCCACCGCCACGGTACCGCCGCCCAAAAGGCCAAGTATCTGCCGGATCTCATCAGCGGCGCCAAAGTCGGCAGTCTCGCAATGAGCGAACCCGGCAGCGGGAGCGACGTTGTGAGTATGCGCCTCCGTGCGGACAAGGTCGACGGGGGCTACAAGCTCAACGGAAACAAATTCTGGTTTGTATTGTTATTGATTGCGGAACGGAAGCTTACGCAGCACAGGATAACTAATGGCCCCTCGGCGTCGACGTTGGTTGTTTACGCCAAAACCGCACCGGAAAAACATTCCAAAGGTATCACTGCCTTTTTGGTCGAGCGAGGTTTCACCGGATTCTCCACCGCTCCAAAACTCGACAAGTTCGGTATGCGAGGCAGTGATACGTGCGAACTGGTGTTTGAGAATTGTCTTGTGCCGGAAGGTAGTTTTATTTCAGAAGCATGTACCACCCTCTCATCGATCATGTCAGAAAACGTACTGGGCCAGGTCAACAAAGGAGCATCTGTGTTGATGTCTGGCTTGGATCTCGAACGTCTCGTTCTCAGTGGTGTGAGTTTTGCAAAATATCTGCTACGTACCCCTTTAATCTCGATCCACAGGGGCCCCTTGGGTCTGTAATCTCTTTAATCGCGGTCCGCCCTCAATGACCTGTGACCAGGTTGATGCAAGCCGCGTTTGACTATGCGGTGGAATATATGCATCAAAGGGAGCAGTTTGGACAGGCCATAGGGACTTTCCAGCTTATGCAAGGTAGGAGGCACCCGCTTCTTAATTATGACCATCGAGTGCAATTTGATCCGCAGGCAAGATCGCTGACATGTACACGAATCTGAACGCCAGTCGCTCGTACGTGTATGCTGTCGCACGGGCGTGCGACCAAGGCAAGATCAGCCGTAGGGTGCGTCGCGGTGTCGTGTCGTGTTGAAAAATTGATACCGAATGATGGCAGGATTGCGCCGGAGCCATCCTGTATTCGACCGAGAAGGCCATCGAGGTTGCTATCGAGGCCATGCAGAGTCTCGGGGGTAATGGGTATATTAACGGTAAATTTCATCTTGTAGCTTGTGAGCAGATTCTGACGTAGGCACACACAGACTACCCGCTTGGTCGGATTGTTAGGGACTCGAGGCTGTATGCCGTTGGAGCTGGAACGCAAGAAATTCGACGGATGCTGATTGGCCGCGAGTTCAACTCGCAGCTTCTGGGAAAGGTATAAGGCCGGCAGGGGTAGGTAGGAAGAAAATTGAAATATAATCGTCGTGCAGATCCGTTGTTCGATCATAACGATCGTATAATGAACGGGACGAACCATGACACAGGAGATTTCGAAAAATTCCAGTATAACTATTTTGAAAGACCCTCTGAATCCGAGACTCTGCGACATGGCTTCTCCCCTCATCTTCAACGACGACTCGTCCATGTTTCACCCTTGGGACGAAGCTCCCTCTACACCCAGTTCTCGCCGTGGCTCGCAGCAGTCTGATTCGCAAGACTTTCTCACCGCCCCGCCTCCCCGCCAGCGAACGACGCAAGCTTGCGATAAATGCAGGGACAGGAAGACCAAGGTGCGTCTGATGCATGTCTCACCCACTCCTCGTGTCTTACCCGTTCTCTCTCAGTGCTCGGGAGACCACCCCGTTTGCAAACGCTGCACTTCCCGAGGTCTCATCTGCCATTACTCTGGGCGCGAGCGAATTCGGGGTCCCACCAAGGCTCGGTTACGCCACGCCAGTTCGCTTGATTTCCGCTTCGACATGTTTGGCGAGCCCACGACGCCAGTGAAGCAGGAGGATTTCGGGTATTTGCCGCTGCAGCATCCTGGGTTTCACCACGCCGCTGGCCTTGGTTTGTACCAGGACCAGACGCATCTGAGTCTTCCTGAGCGGCCATTTGGCTCGACGCACTCGCAGCCCTGCTCGCCGGTGCAGGTGCCGCCACCTCCGCCTCGGATGTCTCTCCCGCATGTGATGGCTCCCGAGCAATTTTATAATGCAGAGGGGATGACGACGATGCCGGCGCATTTGCAGCAGCACTATGTGCGCCGTGTGCAGAGTCAATCTGCGATCATGGCGAGGGGGCCGCCGTCATCCCACCATACGTCTTCCAGCCCCGAGGGGCCCCCTGTTGCACATCGACGCGTTAGCTCGGTCGTTGAATTTGACATGCGCATGCCAAACAAATTCCACCACCACCAGCACTTCCAGGACGACGGGAGTTCGGGGTAAGTGGTTGTTGTTTTTGCCTTCTCGACGCTTGATTTCTAATTCGCTTTGAAATAGGTCCGAACCTCGATCCGCAACGTCCTCTGTGTTTGATGCTGAAAATATGTCCTACTCCTCTGAATCGTCAGGGAGCACCTTCCCTAACCCGCTCTCGCGATCTGCGTCAGAGTTTGATCTGCGCATGGTCAACAACCATGGTCAAATGCAACGATACCGCCACAACACACTCCCCGTTCTCGAATCCAATGACCCACACCACTCCCCCGCCGCCTCCATCAACTCGCTCACGGACCTCTCCTCGCCCGGCATGCACCCCATCGAGATTGCTGTTCCGCAGATCAATGGGAGCTTCGGGAACCCCTGGGCGCAGCCACACGAGGAGCAGCAGCAGCAAGCGGGCGTTACGGTGCACGAGGTGGAGCTCATGTACCCCTCGCCGGTGACACCGATCAATCTGGGCAGTGCGGGCGGTGAGGAAGGGTTTTACGAGTACATGCCTCGGGTGAGCCCGTCGTATATCAAGGAGGAAAGGAGGGAGACTGCACCTGCCGCGTTTCAGCTTTTGAGTTCGCCGCTTTCCGAGGGGACGCTTATGCAGATTTGAGTTGCACAAAAAAGTTGGCTGGGTGGTTGATTCGGGATGGATGGACTCTTTTGTGGATATCTTGCTTTTTATTGCTGGAAATGTGTATACGTATTCACGATGTATGGCTTTCGTATATAATGTACTTACTTGCCCCTATTTGAAGATGATCTGATATCAACTGCCATTCCGTTGATCCGTGTCCCAAAAAGTATTCTTCCGGGTCCCGTGTACACGGTGTATATGTAGGCGGACCTCGGGCGGGGGTCAGTACTATAAGAAGTTACGTTCCTGCCTACTTCTTCCTCACATCCACATGCCAATCTCGAGCTCTCATCCGACTCTTTTGGCAGTCGTTCTGGCACTGGCAAGTCCTTCAGCGCTTCAGCTCCTGCCCGCTCATCTAATTCATTCCCTCAGCTCAACCACCTCTACTTCCATCGATTCACACCAACCAAAGCAAACAAACCTATCTTGCTGCTCACAATCCAGCCCTTGCTGCTATTCCTCGCCACTCCATCCTCCTCGTCTCTGTCCGGTATCTCCGTCGTCTTCCTCTCTACACTCTGCATCTCCATCGCACTCTACCGAATTTCTCCCTGGCACCCGCTGGCTCACATCCCAGGCCCATTTTTGCCTAGGATTACGAAGCTCTGGGGTGCCTGGACTGTCGCGAGCGGTCGGGCGCATCGTGTAAACAAGGCTCTGCACGACAAGTATGGTCCATTCGTACGCACTGGACCGAATGAGATCTCGGTCATCCACGTCGACGCCGTGAAAGCCGTTCTCGGCACAGGCGGCTTTCCAAAGGGAGCATGTGAGCATCGCGGCGTCTTACTAGTGGGCTCTTCGGCCGAAATGCCCATTTATTGATTTATTTCTCAGTCTATGAGGGGAGGAAAGATCCCTCGCTTCAGAGCGGCAATCTGCTGGTCCTTCTCGGGGACGCCCACGCGAATAGAAGGCGAATTTGGAACCGCGGCATGAGTACAGAGTCGCTCGACGAGTACGAAACGACCATTTTGGGGAAACGAATTGTTCAGTTGATGGATCGTCTCGACGGTCTTCGACCTGGGCCTGTCAACATGGCTGAATGGATTAATTATTTCACGTACGCATTTCAACATATATATTCCCTGTATACGTGCGCTAATTCCTGCGTATTAGTTTCGATGTGATGGGAGATATGGCGTTCGTTGCAGTTCAACCACAGGTACTCCATTTGACAGACCACTTAGTTTCGGCGGTGGATTTGAAATGCTGAGAGACGGCGGCGACAAAGAAGGACTGTGGACGCTAATAGAGGCGAGCATCAAGTAAGTCAAGTTCCTCGTAAAGAGAAAACAAACCACGATTAATCGGCAGAACGTCGGCGGTCATAAGCCAGACTCCCTGGTGAGCTTAATGCCTCTGGACTCTAGTACTTGAGATATCTGACGAATTTTCAGGGCGATCTCTGTTGTGCACCTAATTCCAGGAGCGACGCGTAGCCTCAAGACAATCCGTAAATTCGGTGCTATATGCGCCGCGAACCGCGTCAAAGCCGGTTCCAAGGTGAAGGATTTGTGGTATCATTTGGTGAGTTTAATGAATCCCCCGTGTTTTCCTGCGCGCATATTTATTATTGAATTTTTCAATCCCAGATGGATGAGGCTGAGATGGAGAAAGAGAAACCGGCGTTTTCGGAGGTCGTGGCAGATGGCACACTGAGCATCCTTGCGGGCTCGGATACGACCTCGAGTGCTTTGAGCAGGTAAGTGAATTCTCATAAGTACTTACTCGGAATTCAACACCCTCTTTTCTTCTAGTTTCGTATGGCTTCTGCTCTCCAATCCACGCATTTATCAACGCGTGCAAGCTGAGGTAGACACCATTTACCCGGATGAAGAGTCTACCTTGGATTCCAGTAGACACGGGGAGTTGAAGCTTCTCACTGCGTGTATGTGAGTCCGATTCGAACTTTGCATCACCAAGGAGTCCAAATTAACCTCAATTAACAATCCAGAAACGAAACACTCCGCCTGCAGCCTTCTCTACGCACAAATGGGCCCAGACAAGTTCCACCTGGGGAAGGGAGGGTAGTTGCCGGTCGGTAAGTCCAGATCTTACTAGGCTACTATTCGCCCGCTTGATGCTCCCTAGTTTCATCCCCGAACACACCCAAATCTACGTCCCACCCTATTCACTGCACCGAAATGCCGAATATTTCTCCTTCCCGGATACATTCGACCCAGACCGCTGGCTCCGAGATCGAGTCGGCGAGTCCGACAACACCACGGCGTTCATCCCCTTCTCATACGGCGCTGCCAATTGTGTGGGAAAGGCCCTGGCGTGGCGCGAGATGTTGATGGTTGCAAGTACGCTCGTCAAGAGGTTCGAGATGCGGTTCGCGGAGGGGTTTGAAAGCACTCATTGGGACGAGAATTTGCATGATTACATGGTTACGAGCGTCGATGCGCCGTTGCTTGTTGAGATTTCACGGCGTGTCTAGAGTAGCAGAGTGAATCCAATCAAGTGTTCAAGTTAGCCTGGTTTGATGTTCGGCACCGCATCTTGCTCTCAACCACAATATGACTCCAACTCACATCTCAGAGTTCCTGCATACTCTACAAATCCCGACAAAGGTGCAAACAGTCTACCTGGTCGGCTCCCGACTCTGGGGAACACATACCCCGAAAAGCGACTTTGATCTGCTTGTGGTCATCCGAGATTCAACGAAACCGTTTCAAAAGAGCCAGCATAGAGGCCATTACGATGCTACGATCCTCACCGAGAGCTCGTTCTGCGAGCAGGTCAAGGAGGGCGCGTTGATCGAGTGTCTTTGTTGCTTGATCTCGGAAGAAGAGGACGGCGTTCGACTGCTGAATGACTCGAGTTCGCAGCCGTGTCGCTCGTTGGTTGACCTCGACAAAATGAGACGATGGGTGGCTGAGAGACGAGAAAAGGATATGGAAAAGGCAAGCAAGTTCTGGGCCAAGGGAGGTTCACGAGAAAAGGGGTGGAAGATTCTGCAACATGCTATCAGTGCCGAGTCTATCCTCCGAGGGTTGGAGAAGATGGTCGAAGGGGAGAAGATTGGCGATGTTGTTTTGACTAAAGAGATGGTCCAACGATTTGTTGCCGGTGGACAGGACGAGGACGACAGAGCGTGGCTGGGGTGGGATTGGGGGGAAGTGCGAGAGGCACATGCGAAACGGATACAGGGTCCAAAATGATGGTCGTTGGGCATTACACGACGCTCTGTTCGTTTATTACACCCCACACAGACGCCTTGAACTGAAGCAAATACTTGTGAAAATGGAAGAATGTTGTGCGAAGCACGATTACGGACCAATGTGAATACAAGCCCCATCTTGCTTTCCACGGCACGGAGACGCGTTTGAAGGGCGGTATCGGGCTGCTCAGTGAGATTTCGTGACTTTTGCTTGAGCTGGGCGGCTCCTCAGGGCAAGTTTGGTGATGGCAAGACCGGCGGCATACCAGCTTGAGATTCTCGGCGAGTTTGGCGTATTCCCAGAGCACCTCTTTTTCTATGGGTGACAGACCAGGTTGATTTGCATAAGGGTTTACGTCGAATATGTCGGGGGCTGAACCGTCACGGTCCATGGCATGGAAAGAGAAGAGTTCGGGAGATCAAACTTTGATGGCCGACACGACTTGCTCACAACCACTCCCAAACTTACTCCTCCATACATTTGCGCCGTCGTCAGCTGCTGCTGCAATAATACGACAATTTATTGTTTAATTGCGTGTCCGAAACCCTCCCAAGTGGCAGCAATTTACGCCCCATACAATTCACAAGGCTGAGGTCCGATGACGGTTACCCTCCTTTCTTCCTTATGTTACACAGGGACCGAATCCCGCCAAGCCGCTCCTGTAAACTAGTCCCGCGGGAGGTCCTCATCTTTCCAGAGCCCCGATGCAATGCAACGTAAGGAATCAAGCGAGAATGTAGCTTCGACGTCATGACTCGTACTGCGTCTTTGCATTTTTGATTCCGCCTTTGCCTCAATTGTTTCTTTTGTCGGTGAAAAACGGTGAACCTCGATCTAATTGTTTTGATTTACTGAATTCTTGTCTTGTTTTCTCGATTGCCAAGTGCGGGGCCCGCCCGCTTCGTTTCCAAAACTGCTGCCAGCCGCCGTGTCCTCGCTCGCACGTCTTGAAGCAACCGCTCTCGCATCCAGCTTCAGCTTGGCATGTGTCCTGTCCATCCCAGATGTGCCGGGAGGTATCCTCAAGGTGGGGAAAGTGCATATGGGGATAGTTTGAAGTCTGTGATCGAAAAGACAATAAGCAAGGTTGATCGTCAAGATTTGAAATTGGACACAATTGAAGATGTGGACGTATAAGGCTGTATCGCCTTCGTCGCCCTTCTCTCGGCTCTCACCTTCCTTTTCAGGCTTCCCGACGTACCATGGCGCTAGACAATAACATCAAGCTCGACACCCAACTTAAAAACCACGCGCTTCCGGACGCTCTTCAATCTTCCCAGCCCAAAATGCCCCGCTGCAGGTCTGGCGCCTCATTGTCCCCGCCTTTGAAACCTTCCAACCCCATCGACACCGCCTCTTTATTTGCCGCCAGAGCCTTTCCTCCTCCTTCGCTCGCTGGCGTGCCCGTCGACTACATTATCAATCAACTTCATAATCTCGCGCCGCAATATTGGGACAAGCCAGATACAGCTGACTGCACCCTCGGTATGTCCTTTTTCATCTTTCCAGTTCATCTCTCACCAGCTTCCAGTTATTCCAGTACCTTATCCACGCGGCAAGGCTGGATCTACTTTCCCTGTCGATGCACCCGCATTCTCCATGTCGAGTGACCCGGGCCTGGGTCGTCGGGTTACAGAGCCTGCTCTGAATCATGTGCCCCGAATATCGTTGAAGGTGCATCACATATTCCCTCCTTTCGTTCATCTTCTCATTTATTTATCCTAGTTGCATGTTGACTACTTGTCCGCGCACTCTACCTTCCTTCGGGGCCTGTTCAGCGGCGCCTCCTCGCTCGATCTCATCAGCAGCGCTTCCCTTTCACAAGCGCCAACGCAGAGCGGCCCCTCGGGGCAGTTCACCGTCCCCGCCAACCGCCTTCCACGGCTAATGCCATGCTCACCCGACCACCCGATCCTCTTCCTGCCCATTCCCGACCCGTCGTCGATCCACCTCCTCGTGCACTGGATGTACTTTGGAAGCACGTCGTATATCGAGGACAGCCTCAACGACGGCTCGATCGAGTGGGAGGGCATCGCGCGAAACGTCGAATACCTCGGCTTGTCCTCGGACATCAAGGTCTTCCTCGGGCGGTGGTATGGGAATTGGCTGCAGACCGCCGACGAGGAGGAGGTGTCTGACGATGACGGCGATGACGACGATGACGCCGAGACTGTATACTATTCCGACGACGAGGAGGACGAGGAGGTGTCACCCGTTGCCAAGATCGATCTGCAGGCTGCGATTGCCTCAGCCGCAGACGATAGTGCTTCCGACGACGGGACGAAACGGGGCAGGACTCGTACGGCGCGCCCACTCTCCACATCTTCGGCACACAGCATCTAGGGTGTTGTTCCCAGCATCCCGAGCGTTTGACGCTCTGTACATATCCATCCATCACATCCTTCGCATTATCATTATTCATTCCGTCCGCCTCTCGCCTCCGGGCCACCCACACTCCCTTCGGTATTTCGACATTTTCGTTTCATTTCGTTTTTTGGTTTTTGAGCGCGTCTCAAATCCCTCCCTCAATGCATCGTGCTACGAGAAACACCCATTCCATCACGAGCTTAATTCTTCCAGCCGTATACATACTTGCTTCCACAAGGACGACCTTCATGTGCAGTAGCGACTTCGTACGATAGCCAGCAGTATAAATTAAATTGCATAAAGATTACATTCAGTCTTGACGATTTCCTCAAGGGGACTCGACACGCGGATTGTGCGCGGCGTCGGTACATTTCAGGAAGGATACCCGTTTCAATTCTCTTCTTGATAGGCGCGCAGTAAAAGAACAATAAGACTTGCTTGGACAGGTGGTTACAGCACGACGAAAGAACAAAAAGACTCGTGTCAAGAGACGGCGTGTGGGTGTCATTGTCATTGAATACAAGGACTCCAAGGTATACAATAAGATCATTAGTACAATAGCAGTCTACCTCGTCGCCACGCGGAGTCCAAGGAAATGTTTTGGCTCCACTCCCCGAGCAGGAAGAAAGTCCGGTTGCTTGGGCGTTACAAAGCGTGGAGGCTGACAGACGGAGGAGTTAGTACCGCGAAATAGAAAGACGCAACAGAACTCACGATGTAACGCTTCCGCCGCATCTTGTTCCAGTCAACAGCAGCCAGCCACGGATGGCGCCTGACCTCGATGGCACCACCGGCGCCCAGACGTTCGTTCGCGTCAATAGTCAGCAATCCCATCAACAGCGACCCAAGATTCCGCGGAGGCGACACGCGGGCTGGCCATCTCGGAGGCCCAGCCATGATTTGCTCCCAAATCATCGTGCATCCCTCACTGTCCATGGCCGCGCCAGAAACGTGGCCGGCGGGAAGTGGAAACGGTAGTTTGCCCGTCAACATCTCGAACAAGGTGACGCCTGCAGCCCACCAGTCGATCGCAGCGCCCAAACGCATGTTTGAGGGCTGACGCTTGAGACCGAAACACTCTGGAGACTGGTATGGCGCGGTGCCCTGGTTGATCCAGTCCTCGGCGGTGGTCCCATCCCCAGGAGCAGGTGTGAATTCCGCCGTTCCGAAATCACAGAGCTGGAGGTACCCGTCTGGGCCGACGAGGATGTTGCCGGGCTTGAGGTCGCGGTGGATGATGTCCAACTTTTCCAGAAATTCGAGCCCACAGACGATGTTGGCAAAGTAGAATAAAGCGTGGGCGGTGGCGAACGGGCGGCCGATGAATTCGTCCAGCGACCCGCACGGGCTGTACTCGAGCATCATGTAGACGTTCCGGTCGTCGTGGAACGCTTGCAACACGCCGGTGACGAACGGGTTCCATTCCATGTGCACTAGGATGGACCGCTCGTTGTCGCGTTCGGAAGGGTTGGGGTCCATGTCAAAGGTGCGGAGCTGTTTCTTTCTGACCGATTTGAGGGCAAAGACTGTGGATGCCTTGGTCCGAACGAGGATGACTTGTCCGTTCCCGCCTTTGCCTGCAAGAAACGTTAGACGTTCTCCTGTTGTTTCAAGTGGAATAACGCACCAAGCATCTTCACCAGTTCGAGATCACTGAGCTTCGGAGGAGGGCCTCTGGGGTCCTCCGGACGCAGACCGTTTACGCGTTTACGCTAAAATCCGTTTAAATACGCACATCCAGGTGCATAGATGAACTCACTGGACGCTTGTCGTGTTTGAAGTTGGCTTTGAATCTGGCACCAAATTGAATACCATCCACGACTCTTTTATGGTTGTATCCAATCGGCGGTCGCACATGTGCAGGAATCTTGGAGTCGGGCAAGCGGATGGAGGGAATCGTGCGGATGGGCGCCATGGGAGTGTGGATTAGAGCTGGAATGGCCCGTCGCCTATATAGCGTTGATGCGCTTGGGACCATTGTCCTCCAAGGCCAAAGCGTAGGCCCATTTTGATTGCGCTTGGGCCTGCGGTATGTGGGTTTGCCGAAACCGGTCCATTTCAGGGTTGGTCTTCAAAGAGCTGAGCGCAAGTGTGCAGTTGATGGTTCTGAGAGAAAGAGGTGCGATCAACATCAGCGGAGTCGAACGCGGAGCTCAATTTTTCGGCAGGTGGTTTCCTCGACCTTCGACCTGCTTCGACGCGCCAGTCCCGGTAAAGAACAATTACTCTCCGTTGCCATTATCGAATGTGAATAATAAAGTGTTTTTTTGTTCCTGTTTTCAGAAACAATAAAATACATGGTCCCGCCCGTGTGTACGCCGGACAAGAAATGACCGCCGAAGGGTCCGAGCAACGGGCAGTGGGCGCTTGGGCGTTTGGCATCATCAAAACTCGCTCTTCTTTCTTTCTTGGTCCTCTTTCACCTCTATCATCCAATCCACCTACTCAATTTGTTCCTCAATGTCGCAACCGGGATCTTCAGGACAAGGTCCCTCCTATACCCAGCCCGCCCTTCCCGTACAACAAGCAGCGGGAGCCGCCACTCTCCCCAACAACAGCAATGACCGCAAGGGTAAACGGAAACGACAACCCGAGGCGGAGGTCGACGATCCAGAGCCAGCCGCAAAACGCAAATTGTCGTACGCGTACTGTCCTACATGCTTCGAAAGGTAAGAAACTCTATCCAAATCCACGAAAGTGGCACAACAACTCACCGTGACAAGATTCCCCGGATTCCAAACGCGCAACGAACACTACGGGACAGAGGCTTGCGTTGCCTTGGCCAAGGAGCGGAGCCTCCGTGTCCCTGAAACGTTCGAAGACTTGCGCACGAGTCTGTTCGAGAATCTCGAGATGAACTGGGGCTTGTTCAATAGCCATGGAAAGCCGGTGACCATCCGCAGCAGACAAGTAGCTGCAGCCCCGGCGCGCTCTAAGCAGGGCCACGCCCAGGCGCCCTCCATGAGCACACCTCAGCCTCAGCCACTCTCGCACCAACAACCCCAACCCCAGAACCCCATCCAAGTTTCCCAATCGACCAGTTTCCTGCAACCAGCCCCCGCAACACCCAACCAACTACCTCCACGAGCCCAATCTTGCTCCTCGTCTGGAGGCCTCGATACAACTCCACGGCGCTCACACCGTCCTCCTCAACGGCAGCGGGGAATGGACGCCAACAACCCAACGTACAGCAAAGTGTGGCGCGAGCAACTCCAAGGCTTGCCGGTGTGTCAGGCTCTGGCAACGGCCCTCACGCGAGACGCCCGAGGACTTCCCGTTACTAACACCAAATCAGCGAGTAGGCGCAATGACTTGCAAACGCCTACACCGGGGATTAGGCCTGCCCCACCAATCCGCTGGTCAAACTACATCGTCGGAGACGGTAGACCGGAGAGGATGCGATCCACTACGTCTGGGTCTGCACAACGAGTGGACTTGCATATGCACGCAGTAGCCCCGCCACCACCCGTCGTTCATGTAAACGCACAAGAACTACCCAACTGGCCAGCAAACGATGCTGTCGACTTTCAATTTGAAAGTTTCGAATTCATACAAGTGGAGCAGAGCAAGTGGGATACCGATAATGGACCTGGTGGGGACGACGCGTTCCCGGGCCCCGAGAATCTCGGTGTAGAGACTGGGAATGTGGACGCAGGAGGAGCAGCACAGACGGCTGAGATTGATGATTCCATCTTCCCGCCAGATGAGGAGGATCCGGACGTGGACGCCGAGGGGGAAATCGACGAGGAAACTGACGCCATTTTCCCACCCGATGAGGAGGAAGAGGAGGATTGCACCACACCCACCGCTGGAAACACGGGATTTGACGGGTTTGCGGGAAATTACCACTGGAGCGACGGTGACAACGAAGCCATGCTCCAGGATCTCCTACACACGGTGAATCAAAGAGCAAACGAAAGGCCGTCTGGTAGTGTAGTCGTGAATTGAATTAGATGTTTTTATATCGCCGCGTCAACGCAGATCTTTCTATCCTGTACCGGCACCGCTGCATATGCGCTGAGAATCTCCCGGTCGAGCTGCTCCCACTTGCTCAGCCGGTCGATACTCTTTAGCGCCAGGTCGATGACTGTCACAGTGCGGCTGGCGATGCCTACGATGATCGAGCAGTCTTTGAACGTCGCGGAGAGGAGGTACGCGAGTACGTGGTAGCGTAGGTGTTCAGGTGTAGCGGGCGGAGGCGCATTGGGAGATGAGAGGTAGGACGTGATGAATTCGTGCCATTCTGAGACTGTGGGATTGCCACCGACGTCGGCGGCATTCCAAAGAGTAGCAAGGCCCTCGATATCGAGCGCGTCGAGGGTGCGCTGGAGCCGAGAAAGGGTACGGAGAACGGGGCTGGTTGTGAGGATCCCGAGTAACGCGGATATCGTAGCTTCTTTGGAAATGGAGGAACTCTGTGGATACTTAGAAGAGAACCTGTTCGAGATGAAAAAAACATACCTCTTCGCTGCTAATCCTCTTTCCATGCACGAAAACTCTAAAGTTGTTTATAGCGCCGTCGCTGTCCAGCCACACCTCCCACAAGCCCTCCAAAGCCTTCTTGATGCGACATTCTTCCCCGGAGTATAGGTCGAGGGGGCAGAAGGACGAAGGCTGCGCCTTGAGATGTGAATGCATGCAAAATCGACAGGTACGAGTCTTTATGGGCTGGGTAGCCTCCGAAAGATGGGTCGGAGAGGGCAAGAAGCCCCACTTTGGCTGCATAAAATGAGTAAAAGAGCGGGTTGAAGGGAAAGACGCACCTTGATTTCGATGGTCAGTGCTTCACAACCCACCAGGTCCGTCGCAAGCGCAGCATTCTGACATCTCGAGTCGATGCGGTCGGTTCGTTTACGTTCCAAGGGGCGTTGCGGCTCACAGAGAGCAGCTAATGCGTTCAGCCACAGCTCAGCGCCTTGCCCGACGTGAACATGCTGTATTTTTGGAAGAAAAGTTGGGTCAATCAGGCGTGCCATAATTTCTTCGTGGAAAACGACTGCCTCGGCATTCGGCGGATTCCGGTTGGTCAAGGAGCATTTCCTGAGACGAAGAACAGTGCCAGTGTATAGTGGGTTATCGGGGCCCTTGTAGGAGAAGACGATGGATTCGCCACCCTCTGAGACGTAGGACCAGTTGGTCGGAAGAGTATCGGTGAGCATTGGTCGTGTTAGAAACGGTCATTGCTGCCAATCAAACCAACATTTTAGCACTGCCAGGGCACCATGATGCCGCATGTCCTCTCTCTTTACTCTCTTCTGCTGTTGCGGCCAACGTCGCCCAGTGCGTCTGGCAGAGGATGTCAACGAGACCACGCACCTCATACCGTCCGACATTGAGCAAAATCCGTGCGTTTGCATTCCACCTGTCTTGTGCACACCTGTCTTGTGCAAGCGAGCTCATTTGTTTTACAGCACGATCGTCCATGCTGGCTACACGGACAATGAAAGAATGCAGGAACGACTACTGACTATTGTGCGCGCCAAGGAGCGGTGAGTCACCCACACTTTCTACCCCCGTCTTCTTTTTGATTTTTTCCGCAGAAAAATGGTCAATGTTAATTCACAAATCCCTTTCAATCTGCACAACCGCGTCATAACGCCTAACCCTTCTCTCTCTCGCTCCGTTTCTCTGTCCAATGCACACCGCGACCACGCCGCTGTCGCGTTCTCGGCATTGGAGCCTTTGACGGTGCAGCTCCGAGCCCCTCCCTCGCCTTTAGACTCGGGGAGTAATCCCTCGGGCTCGTCGCGCTCCATCTCTCGTCCTCGGAATCCGCTAGAAGCACTCCCACCAGAACCCGTCCTAAATGTTCGCCTCGTCAACGCCACTCTACCGCAGCGCGTCGGACGACCGAGACATCGCGCCTACGGCTCCCAATCGTCTACCGAACGACCAAACACGCGTCCTCCGGGCACCCAAGGCGTTTCAGTACCCGACAGTCCCCCTGTACGTCCTATTACGCCTCCTTTGATACAATGCCGATCTCACCCTTCATTAGACCATTCCGGTGCCTGCTCCAAGCCCCACCTTTGAACCCCTCAATGAAATATGCTTGAGTTGGGGAGACTCGGATGAATGACTGACTGGTCGGTTTCTTTCACCACATATGCTTTCTTATTAAAAACTGGAGGGCCGCGCCCATAATACCTATACGACTGTATCTAATCCTCATACATAGACCGCATGTAGCTCTTTCTGATTTGCCACAAAGCGCCCTGGGGCTCCATGGTTATTCGGCCAATGAAATTCCAGTTTGCTACGAGAAGGAGGATGATCATGATGCAGTGTTGCTCATCAAACCGGCTTGGACCCTGACCATGTTTTCACAACTGATACATGCTACACTACACCTCGTCCTCGGCATCTTCTTCAACTTCCATCGTCAACAAATCCAGGTTCTTGCTCGCCCACTCTCTGCAGTACTTCTCGAGCGACGTGGCTCGGTATTTCTCGGCGTCTGCGAGGACTGGAAACAATCAGCTCAGCCATCGGTTTCGGAATGGTAGAAACTCACTCTCCCGATACGTATCTGGCAACAGCAGCTTCCAAAATTCGACAAGCCCACCTATCTCATCCTTGAGGTCCGCCATATCCCACTCATCGGCAACTTCGAGCAGCTCGCGCAAATCACACAGGAACGTCATATGTCCATCGTCCCCCTCGTTCGGCTCTTGGTGGATTTTACCTGTGTAGATAAAGTCTTTGGCCCACAGTCAGTATCTGGACTTCCAAGTCTTGATTATGAAATTGCTCACCAAGAACCGCACGCGCTCCGAAATAACTCCCAGGAAAGGGATGTTGGGCCGATGTGCCCTCCTTCCAACCATCACGCGCCTCTCGTACATGGGGAATGGCTGCCACCAGGAAGGCCGAATGAGCCCAAAGCTCTGATTCATCGATCTTTTCGCCTTCCGAGACACGAACGGGCATGAGCAGCACATCAGTGAATTGGCCTTGGCTGCGCATGGCGTTGAACGCCGTGCGTAACTTATCAGGGTCCACCCGTTCTTTACGCTCGAAAGCGACGTCGGATATCTCTTTTGCGCCTGCTGCCAGTAGAAGGCTGCGGTACGGCTGCAAGAACCCGCGGGCTTTGAAGCAGCCAGTCTCAGGATAATCCCACTGCGCGTTGAACAGCAGTTGTCCTGCGGGGCGCCATTCCCAAGGGTCGCTTTCTGGGTCATCGACATTCAAGAACAGTGCGTCTGAAACTCGGAGGTACACCTTGGCCGCTTCTTTGTTGTTTTGCAGCCAGTCGTATGTAGAGCGTAGCTGGTGCAGCAAAGACCGATTCCTGGGATGTTCGGGTGCGACTTTAAGAGCCAAAACCTTGAGATGTTCGACCTGTAAAGGAGCGTCAATATCCGAACCAGCGATCAATCGTGATAACTTGCCACTTCGGCCACAGTTGGGACTCCGAGGGTCGAGTTCAGAGCTAGCAGATTGGCGGTAGGTGTGTCTCTGAACAAGGCGCGTTGCGACCAGGCCACTGCCTCGAATTTGCTTTGCAGGATCTGGCCTGGCGTGACAATTTGAGGGAGACTTGCACAATATGATTCAACATCGTATGTCGACGACGTACTCCGGCGTAAATCACGGGGAATAAAATTCAACCCGTTGAGCTCCCTCCATTTCGGAGCTTGCCCCATGATGAGATTGGGTAGTCCGGAATTGTAAAAGTCGAAAACGGCCTGGGCCCTCGGCATGATTTCGTCTTCAGGGAGTCGCCGAATTGTAGAATCCTGATGGACGGTCCTCGCGCACAGAAGAAACGCGTTCCAGTCGACGTCGTAGTGCAGACCTTTGGAACGCAGGTCTTCCTCTAGGTAGCGGAAGTCGGGGTGCAAAAACGTGGTTTCTTGGCGACTCTGCAAGGCCAAAGAAAACAATTCCACCGAGCGATCGTACAGTTCGTTGACACTACGCAATGTCAGGTCGCCGTCCGGAACTGGTATTTTTCCTGTGCCTCTGAGGCTCAAGAAGACGTGTAGAAGATGAGAATAATTGTCAATGTCGGAGGGTTGAAGAGCATCGGGGAAGTTGAGCAATTCCGCGAGCCGCTCCGAGTCGGAAGTGATGCGGGCTTTTTTCGGCGGCCAAGAAAGCACCGTTTCGAGCTGGTCGGAGTGGTTGGCCAATGCAACGTGGGAACGCACATAAGGAATGAATGTTTCGATGTTCAACCCGCTCGGCAGCATTTCCAGCTCTTGGGCCGACACCACAACATTCCAACCGTTGCGTCGGGCATCCCATAGGGGGAGGTCTTTCACAACCTTCCGACATTCGGTATCCCTGCACTCATGGATTCCCTCCCGAACCCATTGCCGTACCGCTTGACTCTCCTCCGGTGACAACGACGCAAAAGGCGACGTTTTGGAACGGATCACCTTCAGATACGCCTGGATGTTGAACGGTTTGTGCAATTCGTCGCGCAACGGCACCGGAACCTGACAAAATACCAGTTCCATCTTCTGCATGGCGGAAACAAGTGTCGGGTGTTGGACTGTTTCGGTCATCACCTCGTCGTGGGCCAGGCAGTATTCCAGCGATACATGCTCTCCGCCGACAATCGGGATCAATGGAAGTGAATCCAACGATGCCAACGAGGGAAGTCCAGGGAGGCTATGGTAGGTCTCCCAGAAGCTGGCGATCCACTGCTGCAGTTCCGCGGAATGAACACATCGCGACTGCGGAGGTACTCGATCGCGGATCAGCGCAAGTGCGCCATCGGAGTCGAAATACTTGATGTTCAAGTCTGGACTCTGGACCAATAATTTCTGCGTCCTTTCGCTGAACTTGGGATGAAGGAAATGCTTCAAATTGAACAAATCCGGGAGCTCGCCGCTGCAGATATCTGGTCGGTCCGTTCAAATTCGCGAAAGTGAGACTTCCGTCTGCGAGAACGATGAGCGGAAGGTTGGCAGCCGATTCCGATCCTGCCAGCAGGTATGATAGCATCGAATCGAACAGGGAGATGCCGAGACCCGTAGGTTTATTGTACAACGCGGGTAACTTGAAGCTTTGCTTCAGAAGAATCTTCCTCACAGAGGAGGGGCCGAGAAACTGGATCCGCGAGTCGACTGCGGCTGCTTTGATGAGCAACTGGCGAACGTCGTGGGGAGGTTGGACAAAGTTCCCGATTTTCAGCTCTCGCAAGACCTCTTTGACGTCGTAGGGAGTGTCGTTCGCAGGAAATACGGCATCAATGGGTGCAATCAGCTCCAAAGTGACGGTGTAGCAGATGGGTATCGCGGTTTTTGCGGCCAAGGCGTAGAAAGTCTCGACGATTTCCCGTGATATGGAAGCGTCATCGGTGCCGTGGTTGACGGGCCACCACCGGAAGGGGTTCCTCACAGTGCGAGAACTCTTCGCGGCGAAATTGATGCTCGAGATGTACAGAGGCGAGATGACATTATCAAGGATCCACTTGTTGAACGCTGCCTCTGGGGGGCGACGACCAGAAGCATCTGGGGGTTCAAATCGGATATTCCGTCGGTCGGACGAAATTGCAAACTGCGCAGAAATATGGGCAGGCAAAGAGGTCTGAACCGGAAGTCGCATGGTTGAAAAGAGGTAACGGGGAGCCTTTGGTTGGAGTGCAGTTGACGCTTCTTTGCCCACAGTCGAATCTTTGAGCATGAGCGCGGTTCGTGCGACCAGCCCAATTTTGCTCTGGTGCAAGCCCATATCCTGCAGAACCTTGGCGTGTTCGGAAGGTACGCTGGAAATAGGGGTGGTTGATTTCGTGATGAGCCAACGCTGTTCATTGGTCGTGCCATCAGGGTGGGTTGCCTTGAAAGACATGATGACCTCGACAGCATCTTGAGGAGCTGTTCTTGATGTTTCAACTGACCAAATAGAAGTCTGTTGGCCCTGTTCGAATGTTAGGTACATAGCATTCTATAAAACTCAACAGAACGCACCATCGGGGACGAATGAGTTGCTGAGATTTTCTCGAGGCCCGTGAAGAACGTCGCATCTTTCGCCAAGTCGAAGTATGACCCGCTCAGGAGCTTGGCGCAATCCGAAACTTGGAGGCATTTCGAAGACAGGATGCTGGGTTGACCGCTATTCCTCAAACAAAGACGGAACAAAGTCTGCCAGAAGGTCAGTGGTAGTAATTAGAAGTTGAGACAAATTGCCAACCCCGGAGTAGAATGAACCAGACTTGGAAAACCCATGGATGGAATCGAAAGCGGAGAGCTGGTCGGGAAAATTCCTCTCAAGATATAAGAAACTGCTCAAGTAACCGCGAGAGGATACACACCGAGATACTTCCGAAAGGCGGCGAGAGACAGATGTCCTGGTTCTACCCTTGCGAGGCGGTAGATGTGTGCCGGACGGATCAAGGATAAGAATGCGGTCACATGACACGACCTGAACGACCTGCAGGATGGGCGAATTATTAAAAAGCGCGTCAAAGGTCAAAAAAGACACACGTCGGTGAAGTGGAATAGCGAAAGCGCGCCGAGTCCATATCGTCCAATGCTGTCCGGATTTGAACGTTTCCCACCGTGCCCGACTTTCCTCAGGCCGCGGAAATCATCATCACTCAGCTTCGCGTCGTTGTAGAGGAACAGCGAGGGCCGCTGTTGAAGCTGGGCAAGACCGGGTCCAAGAACTTTGGAGGATTCAAAAGTCCTCTCGTCCAACACAACCGAGAATTCTTTTGCTTTGGCATCGACGGCGTTGGCGAGGAACTCGTTCAAAGCGTAATGTACATCGTGCTCTTTGAGGATATTCTGAACGCGATTGGTCAGATCTTCGCCCATTTGTAAATCGTCGTCGTCGTCGTCATCGTCTCCGAGTTCCAGAGAACTGAGGAATTGAAGGCCGAGTGCACGGGCGAGAGACGGGGACACGTCGGGATGAGCGCAGAATCCGGTTGCAGGGCGGAAGTCGGTGGCCGTATTGTCCAGGAAATAGATCTCGTCTTTGGGATGCAACACGGCGTCAGTTCCTGGAACGTATATGCGCTCCAGGTCTTCGGGTGAGCAACCTCCAAGCATGGGGGCCATTGCTTTCAGAATATCAAGCGTTTCTGACACGCTACGATCCGCTGGCTTGCGTATGATTGTTTTGAGCTCCGTCAGCAGGGTTTCCAGAGACGGACTATGTCAAACTGTTAGTTGATTTCAGACTGTACTCGCCAAACCAACCTTGTGGTACAACCCATTCGTTGCAAAAAGACAGCTCCTTTTCCCTTGCTAGGAGCATCCTGGAGAGACTGAGGAGCGAACCGGAAACGCCCGTAGTTGAGAAGATTTGATCTTTCGAGCAGAGCGTGCTCAGTTTGAATAATCTCGTCTTTCCCCACCGGAATCCATGGAAGATTCCCCGCTGTAGCCTTGAGGGAGTTGATTTCCTCCCCGGATAGTGGACGAGAAGAAAACTCTGCAATCAACGCGTGAAGCCGGAGGCCACGGTTCTTCAGATGAGTGAGGGCACATGAAAACTGGTCCTGAAGTATCCGTGTTGTAACGCAATCCCATCCCAAGGACATGCGCAGCGTTTCGTTCTCCACTCTGCCGTTGACAGGATGAAGAACTAGATCGAACAAATAGGCCGTTCCAACCGAGTCCCGGGATCCGGCAGGGGTAGCAAGAGGCATCTTTGGTCGTATAGGCAGCCAATTCTTTGCAAGACTGAGAGCATCGAAAGACGGGGACCAGGCTTTGTCCAACAGCCTCAAAAAGAGTTTGGCTTTTTCGAAGATGCGAGGATGGTCGTCCGGGCCCCAAGTACCGGACAAATACGAGATACGCTCCTCCGCGATCTCAGCGGTGAGATTTCTCAACAGGAAACCGTGAGACGAAAGCTGGTTTAGGCGGCTCTCGCCTGCCCATTGGCCGCTGGGGAGCTTTCCAGGCTCTCCATGATAGAGCGGTGCAAGTTCAGAACGAGGATCGACGACTTGCATGGGTGGCATCCGTTTCGAGCTTCCGACGACGGATACAAAAGGCACGTCCTGGAGATTGTTTTTGGCATTTGGCGACAAATCTGCGAGCCGTGGGATTATTCGATCGAGCAGCATATCAAGGCAAGGGAGGGATTGAGCGGCCAGATGTGTGATCGACATTTCGAGAACGCCGAGCTCGTCCAGGGACTTCTTCACGCCTGCCGCGTCAAATATAGTAGCAAGAATACGACTCGGACTGGTTTGGCTAGCATCGAAAAAGGTGGTGCCTGGTACGATGGGAACGGGGCAGGCGTCGTCGACGCTCGTGTAGATCAAAGAGCCGGATGCCGGCCCGATGACGCGTTCCGAACGCTTCGTTCCGTTGGATTTGGACCTGGGGACGCGGGTCGGAAAGATGGGCAAGGACAAAAATGTTTGACGATTCTCGTCGTCCACACGAACTGCTTTCCCTGTTGCAGAACGCAGGGATTGAATGAGGTGGCTTTGTATCAACAAAGCCGACGCTTTCTGGAGCCCGGAGACGCGGTCAGGGGAGATGGAGCGAATGAGAAACGAGACATCTGTGTGGGTTGCCGCGAAATCGCAGAAAGCCGAGGAATAGGGTGCGAGATCGGGGTGCAAGAACCGAACCCCGAGTGTCGCCCATGCCGTCATGGTACGGCTGCCATTCAGCCCTTCTGGAATGGGGAGAACGACTCGGCTCTCCATCTTCCGAAGCGTCCCTTGAGCAGTTGGAAGAAGATGAAATTGTTTGACGAGGCCCAATAAACCATCTTTATCCGCCCGAGTATGAACCCACTTCCAGAACCGAATGAGCCACTCGACCTTGGCCCCAGCATCCTTTCCCGTAATCTCGTCTTCCGCCGGATTCAAGCGCCCGAAAATATCATTCAGATACCTCCAAACGATGGTCTTGTCAAGCCGAACAACATTGACCGTCTGTGCGGTTTCCGGCGAACAGAATACCTGCACGACGTCCGCGGGCATCTTTGAAAGCGAAATAAGGCATTCATCACAACCCTTGAACACTGCTTCTTCTTCACGAGACACAAGAACGTGTGCCCCGGTTTCGGAGGAGTTTGGTGATGACAGCGAGAGCCACGATCCATTGACAAGGGGAACGAGAGGTAATCCCGTGGCGTTGGTGATTTTGCCCGGCGATACGGCAAGGTATTTCAAAATACGCAACTTGCAGGCATCGTCCGCAGTCTGCAGCTCGGGAATCCGGCCCTGAGGAAGTTATCAATATCGAAAATTATTGGGAATGTAGAAACGCACGAGCAAGGCCTCGCGGAGTCGAGGACTGTTGGGTTGTAATACCAGGTGCCTTGAATCGACAGGCAATGATTTCTGTATATAGCCGGGCAGTTGCACGATTGTTAATCCAACCGTGGCAAGAGCCGACAACAGGGTGGGATCTTCGTCTTGCGCCGCGATGATGGCGCTCGACAATTGAACATGGCGGCGAGGGCCAGTGAGGGGGTTGATAGCAGGGAAGATTGCGAGGTTCGACTCGATCGCTTCTTTCAACAGGTTAGGCAAAATCTGAATCCAATAGGCGGCGCCGTTCGTAGCGGCATGGTGAGAGCTAGGCCACGCTGCCCAGATATCGCCGACCTCGTTCTTCTGGACGAGAACACGGAGCAGCCTGCACCAGGCTGCGGGGAGAAATTTGTCGAATATGGAGCGATTCCACGTTACAAGAAGCCTAAATGAGCCGTTGAATTATGGGACATTCGCGTCGGGTTGAGAACGAACCTTTCTCGACATTCAATTCCAGTTCCCAGCTCCTCGATGTTTCGGAGACTCTGCCTGTCTTGTGTCAGGGCCAGAATCCCATGCATGTGCACAGGGAAGCCGGTGTGGATCGGGAGAGGGAGTAAAGTGAACAATCTGCCTTTGAACTCCGTCGATGTAGGGCCGCCGATAGGAAAGGCAAGAGCCACATGCGAGAACAATTTATCGTCCGCTAGTTTGGAGCCGATGGGATAGCCCAGCTCGTTGGTCATGATGCGCGCCGTCTCATCGGTGCTCCGAACGGAGTGAAAGATGCGCCAAGCTTGCGACACCTTGCAACCGACGCTGGTGAAATCGATGTTGCATCTAAAAGATTCCTCGCGTGCGCCTTTATTACGAGAAAATACACGCCTGTCGGCGATGGAAAGGTCAGGGATTTCAGCGCTCCCGACGAAACGTTCGCGACCATTAGGCTCGATGACCTTGAGACAGATGTAGCGGATATGCTTCAAAAATAGCATCACAACGCTCAGCTCTTTCTCGACGAATTCGTGGAAAAGCGTGTCGATCATGTCCGCCTCGACGACGGTCGGCTTGATGGTGCTCTTGGGAGCCTGCGCAGTAGTGCGTAGTGGCAACCGCACGATGGTACCGGAGAAAATGCCAACTGCATCGGGACTGAATGATGCACCAAAGGCAGCGAATTGGTCTGGATACAAACGCCCTTCTTCTGGGATGTCGATCATGACACCTCCAAGTCGATCGCCTGAGAATCTCTCGTGAGGGTCGAAGATGACCAGCTTGTCACCGGAGAGGAAGTGCGGGTTGTCGGTAAGCTAGGAAAAATGAGCCTTCGTCGAAAAAGAAAGAAAGAGAGGGATGTACATGGTAGCAAGCGCGGGCGCCAATACCAAACTTGCCAATTTTCCTGCATAACTGCCATGAGACAAAGACGAGTGGCACAAGTAATGGGACTGACGTTTCATCCGTCGTTTTGCTCGACCCATGAAGGGTACTAATACCCTTCCAGTCCTCGTCAGAGAAGAGTGTATCGTTTACTGCGAGGAGTGCTGGTCCTTGGCTCCCAGAAAGTTCCGGGTCTACGACCGACGTCGAGGGATGGGTACGAAGGTCCAAAATAAACGTCTGCGTGGTCGCTGACGCGTCGTCCGAGTTCTGGAGGAGCTCCCGCAGGATTCCATTGCCGAGAGGGTACGAGTCGAGGATGCTTTTTATGATTTTTGTGAGATCGGTATGCTCGCTGAAGTTGCGAGGCATGGTCGCAGTAAGAGGTGAAAGACGACAGTCTACAGCGTTGGGCGCTTAAATTAGGTGGCACACGAGGCTTGTGGGTCCACGGAGAAAGCTCATAAAGCGGCCTTTGTTGCGGCCTTTGTTCAGCCGCCAGCGCCACGGGTATTACAATGCCCCCAAATGAGCGCTTCCAATGCGACATTCTGACGTTTCCCAGTAGTCAAAGGGACAGTTGACGAGAGCAGGATCGAAGACCTGAGACAAACCTGCAGTAAAGACCAGACCTGGGACTATTCGAGACGCGTGAGCGCGTTTGGCAAGCGTTTGATGACTGGTTGCGTTTGATGCGACTTCGGGCCGAGTTCCGGAAATCAACCTCCTCTCTTCAACCCAAATGCCGTTACACTCTTGACCACCGAATCTACC
This sequence comes from Roridomyces roridus, assembly GCA_029378245.1. Classification (NCBI taxonomy): domain Eukaryota; kingdom Fungi; phylum Basidiomycota; class Agaricomycetes; order Agaricales; family Mycenaceae; genus Roridomyces; species Roridomyces roridus. The sequence continues at coordinate 4,401 of JARKIF010000145.1, read as the reverse complement.
CGCCAGCAGCTACCTATGTTCCTGAGCCATCCGGAGGGCGATACTCCGAATATCTTGAGGCACAATCTATCATCCGCGGACTCGAGTGAGCTGAGAGCTCACCGCATAATCCCTCTGGCCCGCCGGTGGCCGTCTCTCGGGACACAATATTTTCCACCACACCGCCATCAGAACCCCGCTTGCTTCTCTGTGATGCCATACCACCCACATGGCCACGGAAGAAAACCATGTGTCTCTCCTCAAGTTCAGCGGATCCACAAGTGGGTGCATGGCGCACAAGCGAGATCTCAATTATCAGAACAACGTAAAGTACATACAGGGATTTACATTACACTGAGGGAACCCAGGTACACCCGGGTCCCGATGGTCCTTGTGGTATCAAAGCAAAGCAACAAAAAATCGACACAACACTCCAATACGAATAAAAATCAGAGAAAACTGTCCGTGACGAGCGACTGAAACCGCGTGTGCGCAGAAACAGTGACGAACAAGCCCTCGTCTTCCAATGACGCCAGCAAGTCTGATATATCGTGGTTATACAAACCATCCACAATGCGCGCCGCAAGCTGTCGGCGCCCACCACGCGTCACAAGCCAATCTGCCGCCAATGCACGGACGAACCCGGGTATCAGAGTCGGCGTCCTGGGTAGGAGCGACCCATTGAGGTCGCCCACCTCGAGAACTTCGAGACGCGGTAGAATCCGTAGGACTGGGAGAACCGTGTCTGCACGGAGCGGTGTGGTATGAAAGTGCAGCTCCTTCAAGGAGCCAGCACACCGCGAGCGCGTGACAAGTGCAAGTACGGCGGTGATATCCGCTGTTTGGTGCGTCGTGAGGTTCTCGAGGATGGGTGTCTCCAGGCTGTCGAGGAGGGAAGGCGAGGGCTGTTTCCCCGGCCGCTTTGGCGCTGGCTCGAGCATGGTCTCGTCAATCTGCACGAGCAGATGCCGCAGATGTGGAAGACAGATGGGGAGATGTGGGGCGAGGCCGTCGGACTTCACGTACTCCAGTCGGCAGTCGACGATATTCGATAGCCGTTGAAGCACGGACAACGCTTCCGAGTCGGTGGAAAACGTCGTGGACAGCCGCGTTAGCTGGTGCCACGGAAAGACAAAAGGCGAGCGACGCAGTTGGTCATTGTCCCAAAACGAAGCGCACAATGCTGTGAGTTTGGGTGCTGCCGCAAAAATGTTCCAGAATTCGGGATCGACCGCGGAACCCACTTCGTCCAGGTCAACATCAAGTGACATGGTCAGCGTCGTCAATGAGGACAACCGGTCTCGTATAGCGGCGAGGCGGAGTAACAGAGGAAGCTTGAGGTACAGGTCTGCGTTTCTCCACCGTTCGACGTGTGCCAGGGCGGCGTCTAGCACATGATGTGACCGCCGTCCCGTCTGCTCGCAGAAAATCTTGAGCGTGAGCTGCATATTCCTTGACCGCTCGTGCAAAAGTTTGATCATCTCCACCGTGCCCCGCTCGCCAAAGCGATCAAGGTCCAAGAATACCATGGACCACAGTGACGGCATTGCGAGGGCGATTTCCGCCCAACGGCGACAGACACGCGTGAAAACCCAGGGCGCATGCTGCGACATCGGACCCATAACCTCCGAGATGTCGCCAAAATGAAAGGTGGCCTCGACGGTAAACGCAAAAATCTCTGCGATGATTTCCGGAGGAAGACGGCGAATGGGGGAGAGTATGGCTTTATGTGTTTCGACGGAGCGGAGGAGATGGGTCTGCTGGCGGTGGAGGTACGCGAGAGGTTCCTCGAGCATTGCAAGTCGGGACTCGAGTTGGTCAATGTAAGCTGCGGTAAGGCGTGATTCCTGCTCTCCGGGGATCTCGTTGGACGCGAGTAGATGAGCAAGCGGGATCGGAGAAACGGGTGGGTCGGAGAATGCAAAGGAAACAGCAGTCATTCAGGCTGCGGGTTGGGGCTCAAGGAGAGCAATTTGAGTGTTTGGTATCTGTGATTCTTGTTACACGGTGCAACGTGTAAGGAGTGCGAATAACACACCTGAGTAGAGGGATAATTCTATTTGGCAACCCCCGTGCCAGCTGTACGGGGGTTGCTAAATAACAAAGTTCTATTTGGCAACTCCCTCATGGGTTGAATATCATCAAGGCCATCACGGCCATCAAAGCCTCTCAGTTAGTTCTTAGCAAGTTCTTAGTCCGGGCCGTGTATTCATTGTAAACTGTAGACACCAAAAAGCAATCAATTCACATTTCGAAGTCATCCAATGCCCAACCTGGACCCCGCGTGCTTCAGGACCGAGATACCACCAATAGACACGCAAATCAATGTGTTTGATCACATTGATTGTCTCGGCATCGTCTCGACGAATGCATCTGCTTTGCCCCTGGACTTGAATCATAAATAACAACTTACCTCCCATTCCATTGACTCAGAAAAAAACTCAACATGAAATTGGACGGATGCCTACAGGAGATGTAGTAAATATCATATCGGCCGGCAGATTCACTTGGTTCGCCGCGTGTGATGGCATGTTATCGCAATTACCTAAACTTGGGGTTGCCAATCTGTGGCAACCCACCCGTGCCAAAGAACGGGGGTGCCAAATAGAATTATCCTGAGTAGAGGGGTATCGAGTCTCAGACACGGCGGATAATCAGTTGTCACTTTTCATTTTGGTGCAACTGTCACTTTTTTTCCAGCACTTGTCATGTTGCACTCTCCTTTGTCGTTCCTTTATTCTAAAAATAGCACAAAGCAACGACAAAGGGGATGTGTCCCTTTTTTGAGGCTGAAAAAAGTGACAGATGCACCACAAAGAAAAAGTGACAACTCTTTATCCGCCGTGAGAGGTCAAGGCTTTTGGTATACAATACAAGATGGCAGCAGAAAGGAAAGAGGAAAGGATGCGGTGGGAGCAAAAAGGCACACACGGGAGAGACGGGCCATGAGATATAGAGTACACCGCCACCGTAGCCTTATTCGGATCGCTTCATCGCGATCCGCGGATATTCGGGGCATTTGTTGGGCATTTGCGTGATATAGTGTCGGTGCCTGTGAGGAAAGCAACCCGGAAACATGTACAAGGTGTCTGGACTCACCCAAGCCAGAGGGTGCCCTGAACGATATCGTCTGAGTCTTCCCCTGTCTGAATCCTTCCCTAACTTTTTGCGGCCGCTACTCGAGATAAAAATTTGCTTCCGTCGGAGTTTGCAAGTCGGGCGGATGGTGCCGTAATCGCGCTGACGCCGAGCGGCCCCGCATATTCACGGATGCAGAGACGGCATTGGAATTGAATTGAGAGCCCGCGCAACCCGTGCTCCTGTGGCGCCCAGGAAATTATCGTGACGAGAGTGCAAACTAGCGGAACTCTTCAAGGAGGTGAGCGTTCAGGGTCACTAACGCCTTGATCCGGAACATGATACAATCAAACGCATCATCTGAAGTTGATTCTGAAGCATGGGTATGTAGAGTTGGGAATGAAACAAGAACAATCGTCGAAGAACCAATGCAAACTCGCTCAATTCTTGATACACGGTGTGCACACTATTGGGACCTTGAGCAGAAGCCATGTAGCCACATTCAGCACTCTGCGAAGCGAAGCGAGCACCGTCGCGGCCTCGGCAGAATCCATATTGAAATAATAGTGCCATCGCCCTCCGCACAGATGATAAACCCCGTTTGGAGTCTTACATTTGTGTGCAGACAACAGGGTCAATCGGAAAGGACGCCGCCAAACGACGTACATACCCGCCCGAATTATTCGAATAAAAAGCACGTCCTTTCCGTTCTGCTCCATGGAGCAGCAGACCATCGGAGGAGCGTTCCCCCTGACCACCAGAAGAAAGACGAACGATGTACTCCGAATTGACGACAGAGAGCACGGGAGACTTGGCGTTGGGTACAGCGTCGTCGGAGAGTCAAAAGCATCTGTCACTTGCTGCCGGCGCACTGGCGAGTTCGAGTTGGTGGCGCCGAGATGCAGGCAGAGAAACCGCGCGTAGGAAGGACAAGCTGGAGTGGCACTCCCGACAAAGAGAAAATCGTCGATGGAGGAAAGGAATGTGGTTCTTGTTTTTAAAGGGGCCCCAAAACACGGCCGCCTTGGCAGACTGTGTTGTATTTTCGACAGTCAAATTTCAATACACAGTACAAGGTCGTCACTGACCAGCCTGGAGATTATGGAACGGCATTGTTTGTAGTAGCCAAGAAGCAGACCATCGGAGGAGCGTTCGCCTTGACCACCAGAAGAAAGCCAAACGTTGCACTCCTTGATCGACGACAGAGAGCACGGGAGATCTGGCGTTGGGTGCAGTGTGGTCACATTCAAGGTGGGCTTGCTCCCGGCGCACTGGTAATTCAGAGTTCGGCTGGACTTGCTCTGTTGCGCCGAGATGCAGGCAGAGAAACCGCCCGCAGGAAGG
>JARKIF010000144.1:0-80353 GCA_029378245.1 Roridomyces roridus | reverse complement strand
GAACATCATGGTTCCCAGGGAAAAATTCAATTCCGTCATTTCATCTGCTGGAACTGCAGATGATTGCCAGTCTGCCATGTGTTTTCATCGCTGCCCAAAGCGTTGATTTGACCGGGCCTAAAGCATCAAGATGGTACTCTCCAGTGAAGGCAAAGGAGTCCCAGACTGAACACAACAATGTAGACACAAGGGCTCTTGGTTTCTGCCAACTGCTCTCAACTTCTCTGTTTTTGATGTGCCATACATCCCAGATAGTTGAAGTAAATTGTTTCAACTGGGTTGAGTAGTCAAGATCACCGGATGATCGGTCCCATAGACTCAACCACGTGAATATCTCTGAACGGATGTAAGGATGCCAACTTTTTGTATCTGCCAGATTCCGGCCAATACTATAATATTCATCCCGCATGTCGAACCATTCAGTCGCAATTTCCCCAACCACATGCCAAACATTTGAGTGCTGTGCTGTGGACTGCACATCCTCGTCATGGAACCATACTTGCTTGCTCGCATGAGCCAGGATTGATTGAATTTGGTGCCAGTCCCAAGGGTTACGATTCCTAACGTGATTAGGAAGCGTTCTTTATGAATCTGTCTTCATCAACCATCCCCGATGGCCCATTTGGAACTCGGAACAATGATCCGAGCCATATTGCCGTGCTTACTTGCATCAAGAACTCGGCGATTTCCGTACTACCTTGAGTGAAGATCTCGATTCTTCGTTCGCGGGTCCACCGTGGGTCCGTGACTGGCATAGGAATAGAATGGATGCAAAGAGGCGAGGACGGATCCGAAGTCCGACTGCTTATTGACAGGTGATTGGCATTGACAGCGGTGCTCATGTTCGGACAGCGGGAAACCCGAGGTATCTGCCGACTCTCTGCCTTCATGCTCTGGTCTCGGATACCCTGTATGTACTATGTAGCGTGCAATCTCGCTCGGAGTCAACCACATAGACCCGGGAAATGGTGATTGAAATCAGCCGGTAAGCAGATGAAATGCCTCGGCGGCGATGTGTGTCCAGCATCCCTTGCTTTCTCTGCCCACAACGCCGTCTCTTGCCATGGTCGTGCTCTTCCGCTTCTCTTGAGTCTTGCTAATATGGCCGACACTCTTGGATTCTGGGTGTACTTACTGCGGATTCTGGTCCATCTGCGTGCCGGGCCCAATCTGCTCTCATGGTTACCGGCATGCGGTGCCGCCCAATCTTCGATAACACCCTCTTGCACCTCGTCTCGCCTGCCTCAGAGGCCTGCATCGGGGTCGGGTCTTTCTTGCCTACAGGCATTGCAGCTCCTGGTATGCCTGGTTACGACCGCTGTCGTCCGTTGTCGTTGTCTTGATACACGTATCTTTAGCATGCGGCGGCGCGCACGTCGAATGCCTTGATCTTTGTGTATCTGACAATATAGAAGGTATGTGTGCCGTTCTTTCGCTCGTTGAAATTGTGTGATGACTGAATCTCACCCAGATACCACCAGTGAACACATCGGGAGCATTGGTGGACGTAGTGGATGGTCAGTTTTATCCCTTTCCTCTGCCCCTACTTTGAATTCAAAGCCGTCGCAGCTATAGAGTGTAATATCTATCCCCGTGCCCCCCGGGTACGGGGTACTTTGTGCCTTTGCGTGAGCAAGGCCGCCGGAGACGGCAGAACGGGCCTTTGCGTTAGCAAGGCCGCCGGAGACGGCAGAACGGGCCTTTGCGCAAGCAAGGCTGCCGGAGACGGCATACCAGTGATCTTGAACGTTGCACCGCGCACTCTCGTTGGCTGCACCATGTTTATTGGTCCAGTTTTTCTGAGTGCCGCTGGGAATACGATGAATTGTATTACGAGATTAGACAAACACTCAATTATCAGGGATCTTGCGATAGACATTGACGATGCCCTCGAAACACCTCAGTCTTCGGGTGAGATATATCACAACATTCATTTGCTCCTCGTCTTGGCTGCTGTGTGTCTTTACTCAGTCTAGTTTCTTCAAAGCTCTGGTCAACTCATGCACTGAATGTGGATCACGGGCCTGCTCAAAACCTCCTTGGCGGCGGCAGACGCGTTAATGGTAAATTCTCGAGCAGTCTGATTGTCCCATATATCATTGATAGTCACGGGATTGAAAACCTCGGTCGGGGTTCCTTCATGTTCGAAATCCAGTGCTTACAAAGTGAGATTCACATCCACCTGCCAAAAAACCGGAATTTTGTTGCTGTGGACATACCATTGGGTATAATTCTGAACCTCTTGACAACCCATGAGCTGCGTCACACTGCAGACTTGCACGGAGTTCATCTGTACAAGAAAAATCGACTGGCGGAATCACAGGAAATTATGAATGGCCATTCATGTGTTTCCAGTAATTGTCGAGACCTTGTCTCGATTATGTGTTTCATGTCTCCACCTGAAGATAAGCCCAGCACCATGTCTGATGCATATAGACAGCATCAAGACGAGCAGAGAGCAAAGGAGGTAGCCCAACTCAGATATGCACAGAAACGGGACTTGAATGAATTGTTACCTGCATTTTTCCCTCCTGAACCTCTCAAGAAATCAGAATTGCATCGTATTTTGACTGGCAGCTGTAATGCATTCCTCCCGGAGAAATTCGTTGAAGCTGGTTGCGCTGTATGCGGAATGCTGTATCCTTTAACTAAACTTTCGCGTTTGAGTGAATTTTCTGGGTCACTGGATGTTCTGTGTGCTCAAGGAGTAACCAGAAAGGAGCGATACCGTAGCAGTGACCCAATCGAGGAACTCTCTGGGCCTGTCCTCGCAGAAGGTTGCACACATCTGTGTGTTTACTGTGAAGGTTCTCTAGGGTCTAGAACCATCCCCACAAATGCATTGGCTAAACATGGCTGGTTGGGACCTGTTCCGCCCGAATTGCAAGACTTGAGTTATGCCGAGAGTGTCATGATTGCCAAGATAAGACACAACCGATGTGTTATGCGGGTCAACTCCGGCAGAGTGCGAATGCATGCCAATGCTATCATGTTCGCTCAGCCGGTTCTGAAAGTTTACTTGAAGTTACCTCCCTCAAAACAGGAGATGAGTGAGATCCTGGCTTTTGTGTTCACCGGCTCTGCAGCCCCAACTCAAGAGGATTTTGATCGAACTCCAATGCTGGTCCGCAGAGATAAAGTTGCAGCTGCCTTGGACTGGTTGAAATTGAATCACGAGGGCTATGCAGACCTGGAAATCTCGGAAGAAAACTTGCTGTCTTATAAGCACCATGATATTCCAGTTGAAGTTGATTGCAGAAGAACAAATGCAGATCCGGAGGACTCCATCCCAGCGGTCGCGCGCAGTGTTCACGATGAGAATGAAGAACATGGAACCTCAGAAGGTCTGTGCTCATTTGCAGTTCATGGTTTGACTGGGGTTGAGTACTCCACGGCCACGATGGACACAATCAAAGCTGTGGCACTCCAGCATCTCACGAGACAAGGAAGCATGCTGGGTATTGGACGCAGTGATGTGCCGGAGTCCATGTATGAAAATGTTGAAGCATATCCTGGAATGTTTCCTTGGTTATTCCCGTATGGTAAAGGTGGAATTGGCCATCCCAGCCACAAATATAAAACTTCAGATCTTAGCCGTAAAGGAAATTTACTGATGTACCACGATAAACGTTTCCAGACCGATATGTATTTCCCCATGATCGCATTCAACCACGAGCAACTAAGAGGGTCATCAGTGGGTAGCAAAGCTTTTGTTAAGCGTTCAAATTTTCCCGATGTTGCCCGAAGATTGCGCAGAATAGATCACCAGGTGTCGGGCAATATTGCTGACCGGCTTGTTGAAGGCCTCCATGTTCGGCCCGAGACTGACCAGGAGAAAGACTGTTTTGACCTCATGCACGATCTCGATGGAATTGGGGCTTATGTACCTGGTTCGGCAACAAGCAAACGGCATATGCGGAATGAAATCTGGTCCAGCACAGCATTTATGGGGGCTCCAAGCTGGTTTGTAACCATGTCCTGGAATGACAGTGGCCATCCACTTGCATTGTATTATGCCCAAGAGGACACCATCTTCAGACCTGAGATCAAATCCGCTGATGAGCGCTACAGATTGATGTCCAAAAACCCTGTCGCAGCTGCACGATTTTTTCATTACATGATGGAGGTATTCATTGAAGAAATTTTGTGTTGAAAAAAGGAAGACGCGGGTGCATTCGGTCACACTGGGGGCTTCTATGCAGTTGTTGAACAGCAAGGCCGGCTGACCCTTCACTCACATTGTTTAATCTGGGTGAAAAATGCACTGTCACCCCAGGATATCCGAGACAGGTTAACAGCTGAAGATAGCATTTTTACAATGAGGCTCATGGCATATCTCGAGTCAACCCATCAAGGTAGATTCAACCATGGCAAACTCGCTGATGTGCAAGCTCGAGTGGGTGTTGACTCGCAGATTTCCGAGGCCACACTGGATACTCACAAGTACCAGGCACCGACATTAACGTTTCCTGAGCCTCCTCCTCCTTTATGTGACACTGTCAACTGCCATGGAACATGTGTGGCTTGTAGCCATTTGTCAGAATGGTGGGATAGATATGAACATGAAGTGGACGACTTGCTGGTTAGGTCCAATATTCACAGCTGCCGGCACTCAGTCAAGGATGTTGAAGAGGAGAATAATAAAAAATATTGGCGGCATCTCAAGAAGCGCAACAAAACCAAAATTCGCATTCATGAACGGCGAGGGTGCCTCACAAAATCTGGGGTCTGCAAGGCTCGATTTCCCCGTGATGTTGTGGAAGAAACCGTAGTTGATACAGATGGTCATATTACTTTTGAACATTGGGAGCCGTACATGAATACAATCAACACTTTGATTACCTATTTCTCTCGGTGTAACACTGACTGTACTAGCCTCTTGTCTGGTACTGCAGTTAAGGCTGTAATCTCCTATGTTTCTGATTATGTGTCAAAGTTGGGGCTCAAATCATACCAGGCCTTTGCCTCTGTTTTTGATGTGTTTGATCGAAACTCTGATAATTTTGACAGTACCAGCGCTGATGAGGATACCACAAGAAAACTTATGAGACAAATGGTCAACGCGATGTCCACGAAGATGGAAATTGGGAGTCCAATGGCATCACTCTATCTCCTTGGAAATCCGGATCACTATGCTAGTCATGAGTATGCAAATTTTAGCTGGCGTACCTACGTGGCCTATGTGAAAAGAGATTGGGCAAGAGATTTGCAAAATAATTTAACCATGGACCTTGATGACACTCCCGAAGACTTCATAACCCTGCAGAACAACAGAGGAGACATCATTGTGTCTTCAATTGTCGACGATTACACAATGCGTCCGTCGGTCTACAACTCTGTCAACTTGTATGAGTGGATTCAGTCACATCAGAAGAGGGCATTCACCAAATCGGAAAAAGATCATATTCTACAGGAGCGTGAACTGTACAGTGCGTTTGAGAAAGATATCAGTGACTCAGATAGCTCCTCCTCCTTCATTGATGGAGACCAAGATTTGACGCAAAGCAGTGCCAATGAATCAGATGATGAAATTCAATTTGAGCCTGGTGATGCAAAAACTACACCACCCAAGTACCCCTTCATCGGAGAACACCGACAGAAAGACACCCATGGTGTGTACTGTGACTTTTCCAGGCTCAACAAGATAATCCCAAATTTCATGGGAGGTGCCATTCCACGATCAGACCGTGGAGATCGTGAATATTACTGTTTATCTATTTTGACAACGTTTAAACCTTGGCGTTCACCGAGAGATCTCAAGGAGGTGTCCTCCACTTGGGATGAAACCTTCAATGATCACACCTTCACTGGACGGCAACACGAGTTGTTGAAGAACTTCAACCTCCGTTTTGAATGCAATGATGCACGAGATGATCACTATGCAGCAATGAAACGCAAACTGGCTGAAGCAGATTTTGAACCTTCCAGCCGTTTCAACCAAACCATCCTGGGTCACAAGGATGATGTCGTAGACTTCATTGATGATGAGCTAGAAGAATTTGAAGATTACTCTGCGCATGAAATTGGTCCCAAATCTCGTAAATTGAAAGCGCAGATGGAGGAGATAAGGTCCGTACTGGCTGGTTCTAAATGGCTGAATAAAACAACTGACGGTTTGATCATGAATGTTTCGACTGAAGCTTTAACTCCACCTTTCAAAACTAAAACAAGCTGGTCAAAAATTGTGGACGCCGAGAGAAAGCTGCTCACAGTCAACAAATTGGCCAATATGCCTACAAGCTATTCCGGTCATGGTGCACCATTCACTGCGGCTACACACAACAAAGTCGAGGAACTGCCGTTCAACTATTTCACCTCTGCTCAAAAAGTTGATGCAGACTTGAACATGAACATCAAGCTGGAATGCTGTGACTTCTTTACATTGAACATTGAACAGACCAGAGCATTTACAATTGTGGCAGACCATGCCTCAGCAGTCCAGTCAGTGCCATTGAGAATGTATCTCGGTGGCATGGGAGGTTCGGGTAAATCACAAGTCATCAAGGCTATTAGCCGGTTTTTTGAAATGAGGAATGAAAATTACAGGTTTATGCTCCTCGGACCCACAGGATCAACCGCAGCTCTTGTAAATGGCTCCACTTACCATTCTGTCTTCAAGGTGCCTCGAGAAACAGGGCGCAAAAATAGAGATGACATTGACGGAATTCGCAATGAAGCAACAGCAATGGCAGCTGTCAATGAGCGCATCCAGGGTGTAGAGTATATTTTCCTTGATGAAGTGTCCATGGTGTCCTGCAACGATCTGCAAACCCTGGCAAGTCAGGCTGCCAAGGCCAGAAATATCCATGATGTTGCATTTGGGGGATTGAATGTGATCCTGGCCGGTGATTTTGCACAGTTGCCACCAACTCGGGGCCCTGCTCTGTATGCATCCTTGAAAACCCCTAGTCTTGCAGATGCAAATACCGATTTTGATCAAGCCTCAATTCTGGGTCGTATGATTTGGCACCAGTTCAATACTGTTGTGATTCTCCGGCAGAATATGAGACAGAGTACTTCCACAGCGGAGGATTTAAAACTGCGTACTGCATTGGAAAATATGAGATACCGTGCATGCACCGCTGAAGATATTGAATTCCTGAGATCCCATGTAGCCAGTGACAAGCCGGGTCATCCACGTTTGGACTCTGTTGAGTTCAGAAATGTGTCTGTGATCACTGCCTGGAATGTGCATAAAGATACAATAAATCAACTGGGCGCAGAGAGGTTTGCCGCAGACACTGGCCAAGAGCTCCATGAATTCTACTCTGTTGACCGAATGAGTGCAGCAAATGTGGACCGAAGGAAGTGGAAGAATTGTCCCCAAGCCCGAGTCCGTCGAATTGGTCCGCAGTTGCAGGAGCAGCTCTGGATGGCAACACCGTCGGCAACAGCAGAGCATGTTCCCGGCTGCTTGCGTCTATGTGTAGGCATGCCTGTCATGATCAAATCAAATGATGCTACTGAACTCTGTATAACCAAAGGTCAAGAGGCATCTGTGCGTGGCTGGAATCAATCCATTGGTCCTCATGGGAAACCCATACTAGAAACTCTCTTCGTGGAGCTGATGAATCCACCGCGGCCTATACAGATCCCTGACCTTCCGCAGAATGTTGTGCCCTTGCCTCGAGCAACAATGAAAACAACAGCACTACTTGAGGATGATTCACTCCTGAGCTTGAACAGAGAACAGATCCCAGTCCTGCAGAATTTCTCAATGACGGATTATGGGGCACAGGGAAAGTCAAGAAATCCAAATGTTTGCCATTTGAATAATTGTCAGTGTCACGCGCTGACCTATTTGCGCACGTGACAACGCCAAATAAACCAGATAAACATTGGTGCCGTACAGCGTTAAAGTCCTGGGAACCCCGTCTCGATCGGATTGAGGAAGTAGCCGAAGAAGACATTATTTAAAGATGTGGGAACAGTTTCATAATTATGAACGACAGCGTGGATGAGGGAAGGAGTTTTCAATCAGTGAACTGTCAGATCATGACAGGCTTCTATGAAGAACACGGTGTAGACACGACAATAGGAGACGACAAAGGTGCAGGACAATAGTGCATGTCGGAAGCCAGGACAATTAGTGTAGCATCGTAGATCTATTCCTCATAGTATAAAAGCAGTAGCTAGGTGTCGTATTCTGTACCCTCTCCTAGACTTTTATTCAGTTCATGTTACGAGCTTTAGTAGCGCACTACCCAATCCACAGCATCTTACCGCTGTTGGACGCGTGAAACAAGTCTTGTCGTGACAGTCAGAGCCATATGGCTTACTATGTTGCGCTGTCCAGGGGAACACAAGCATCAGGAACAGCCATCATTCAAGGCTTTGATGAAAAAATGATCACAGGTGGAATCACGGGATTTCTTCGTCAGGAGTTCCGTGAGCTTGAGATGTTGGATGAAATTACAACCTTGAGGTATAATGGTGAACTGCCGTTGCAAGTGACTGGTTTTTACCGTGGTCAACTTCTGCGTTCCTACTTGCAGTGGCGCAAAGACGATAGTGATCCAGCACATATACATCCTGCTATACGGGCGCACAGGATCATCTCAAATATTTCCCCCGATGTGTACAACACCTGGAAACCGACGGGTGTATCTGCAAAACGAGGCACCAGGCGATGTTCCGCAAGCGATGTTGATACAAGAAATCCAAAGACAAGAAAGACTCAGCATCACAACAACCGTGAAACACAGGCCGGGTTGAGCTCAGGTGGAAGTCCGATTGGCCTTGTGTGGGATAATGTGGTTCTGTCTCCAATCAAGTAACATATGGCCAGGCGAGAACCTACTGTAATGTTTGTGGCTACTTGGAAGCTGGACTCACTGACACTTTTGGAATGCACTTGACAACATACCGAACGCACGACTTGGGAAATGGTCAGATTACCACAAGTCAATGGTTGTCTCATCATTTCAACCGATCCATTCGAAGGCAATGCCCACAATGTGGTTCTCGAGGAGCTCGTACACACCTTTGCCGGCAGACAAATATAATTGCAGTCCCGCCTATTTTCATTCTCAGTATAACCATGAGTGAGCTTATTGTTGAAGACACTCTGCATTTCCGGACAGACAGCACTGTGGATCAAATGAATCTTGTCGGTCTTATCTATCACTCCGAGACTGATCGACATTTCTCAAGTGCCACCGTCGGCGATGATAAAGCTCTCTGGTATCACGATGGAATTGCTACAGGGAGGCGCTGCGTGCCAATGGGTTATATCTCTTCATTTGACAATCATTCGCTGCATAACCAGGGGAGCTACAAGCTGGCAGCGGCCATATACAGCCATTCCGCATCGACACCCATCTGAACTGTTCAAGTTTGAAAAAGAGGAATCGTACCTGCCATGCGAAGCAATGGCCTCAAAGCCAGGTTGGATGTATCACAGAGTGAGAAATGTTGCAGAAGCAGTTTCCATATTTCAAGGGGAGGTTTAGTATTTAGCCCATCTCTACACTGGATAAGTGCTCTTGTAAATTTGAGAGCAGTTGACTCAGAGTCCAACACAACACGGCCTGCCTCCAACATTTGCTTCTGCTCAGATCGCAGAGCATGAGCCATGGCCAGATATATCCATTCAACATGTTCTCTAGACAGCAAAGCATTTTCAAATTCCCAGGTGGCCAACTGATCCTGTACCACTTTGAACATTCTGCATATGACATCTATTGAATCCACCAATTCCTGGGAAGCAAGGGTTTGGCACAATTCAAACACCCATGTGAGCTCTATATGATGTCTGATTGCAATGATTGGCACTGGCTGAGCTTGCTGCAACACCTGCAGTATGTTTCTAAGAATGAAAAGCACATCTTCAGCCTGCATATTGGTATTTCCAGCTTGTGTGTTCAAATTCTTGAGGATTAAGAAAAACAATGGGCCTTCCTGTCCACTAAAGAAAGAATGAGATCCTATCCTGAGTCTGCAATCATACAGAACCTACTGTTTGTGCGCACGGACCATATGTTCAGTTGTTGAGTAGTTGTCTGCTAGGAATGAGTTGACACAGAACAGGAAATCTGCAATGAGGGAAATATCAACACTGGTCCCAATTGTCTCCAGGAAGTCGTTCAACATGTAACTGTACAATGGCAAAGATGGAATCACATGAAACATCCAACTGGCCGCTTGCACATCAGAGGTGAAGGACAATTTGGAGAGAAACTTTGTGATTGGGTGAGTGACATGTTGGACCCAGCCATAACTGTGAGGACATTCTGTATTTGTGGTTCCAATTCATAGAATAGCGGCCAAAGCTTATCCCAGTGCTCAGTCTCCTCAATTGTGGGGTCAATAACACGCAGAGTACAATATGCTCGCCCAAGATTTGTGGCCAAGGATGACATAGTCTCACAAATTCCATAGACTCTGGTATAGTCCGCAATTGGCTCATGATAAACACACTGTAAAAAATGGTCTCGTAATCGAGCCATCAATGACTGGAGATTTCCCATACTGTACCATTTCGATCAATTCGAATGGCACTTTGGGCTGTGACTTTTCATACGAATGGAACCATTCGTAGCCGAGCCCAAAAAGGCAATTTGACCCGTCGGCTAAGCTCGGCTATCACCGGCACGCCTCGGCAGAGCCAAAATCGCTTCAGTGACCCTGTGACATCCGAAAAATTCCGTATGAAATGGGGCTTGTGACTTGTGACCATTCGAATTGATCGAAATGGTACAGTATGAGCTGGCCACTGGATATCAAGTACAATTTCTGCACACACAGAAAGAATCCGTGGGTCTGTTGATGTTTCAATCATCCATGAAACCGCTTCAACCTCTGGGGAGGGCACCAGTGGTTCATCCCATGGACGGATGAGGTATTCTTTGAGTTCAGATCCTGTGGTGAAGGGGACACTGGTTGTGGGGAGAATAGACTGTGGGTGGATATGGGTCCAAGCATTTTTCAATTTCAAAGTTTGTTCTTGCAAGAAGGACCTAGTTACTCCCAAAATGCTGTGCCAAATTCCTTGATAGGTTTGGAGATGAGCTGCTTTGTCCATAATATCAGCACTGGCTATCCAGATTTGCCTCAAAGGATAAGCAAGAGGGCTTTGGAATGGAGAGTCTGCAAAGGCAGCCGCAGATATAAGAAAACCACAGTAAGAAATAAAGCCAGTTGCTGTGAAGATCATAGCAATGACTGCCAATGCATGGTGAACAGTCCATAGATAGACCGAGAGAGCCACAGCAAATATGAGCAGTGCAAATTGCAGCATTAGGGGAAATAACTGCATGATGGCGTCAAATTTCCACCGGCGGAGACCATCAAATTTTCGTTGTCTCTCCAGCCCACGTTCTGCAATGGTTCCTCGGCTTTCACCAGCCAAAGAATAGTACATCAGCCATTGTTTCCCAGAACGGCCAGCAAGGCAGCGAGGAGAGTAGCACTGAGGCTGATATAAAGTAGGCATTCGGCCACTAATACCAGGATCGGGGAATTTGGCCCCTGGATTTGAGGTTGAACTTGGATGATGAACGCTGAGCTAACCGCAGAAAATAAACCTGCCTGTTGAAATTGAATCAGAGTTGAGCTTTGAGAAACATTCAAGCAAACACACAAAAATCAAGGTTGTATCCAGATCTGTCCCATATTTTTGTTGATAGTCCTTGTTGTATTCATCTGAAAATGCTTTGTATGCATTCCAGAACTCCGTCTTCTTGTCCACCACAGGTTTCTTTGGTGTAAGGTCTTCAACCAATCTAGGGCCATCACATCACTGAGACAATGTAGTACCAGATGGGATACATACCTTCTTATCTGTTCCTGATTGTCTTGCACAACAGTTTTCAAACAACTGTGAAGCTCTTCAAGAAACCTAGAATTGTATTAGGAATCAAGAAGAGCAGGGACCAAGCAGGCTTACCCCCTGTTTGAGAAATCCAGGAAATCATCTCCAGCCTGTTTGTCAGAAGGGAAAGACTCCATGTGGTGATTGGGGGATCAGACATAGTTCTGGTCCCTTTATATGTCAGGTGTGGCGTCGGCCATGATGAGTTACCATCTTTCCACATGTCAAGGATATATTTGGAAATTCAAGCGCCGCACGGTGGTTGATTCTCTTCAAATTCTCTTACCTGCTGCTTACAAGTGAACAATTGTAGGCTTATGTTTTTTAACTCTCTTGCGCAGCCGGCCCTACTAAGTGCACGTCGAGTCCACGAATTCCAACTTCTCACAAAAAGGATCGGTATCAGCGTGGGATGCCGAACTTGTCGCGATCAGAAACCAGGAACCTTGGGCGCTGATCGAGCGCTTCCGATTCAACTTCGAAAGGGAATCTTCACTAAATGCATTTACAAAATGAACCTGAGCGAGGTATCCTAACCAATCTTAGTCATAGGACAAGAGCACACAAAGGAAACCATACAATCGGATGTGAACTGCCCAGCTGCGGCGTTTGTGTGTACCTCGGTCTGAGGCTCACTCTATCCGCAGCATGGTTAGACGGGAGAGGGAGAGGTAAGAGGTGAGGCACACACCGTAGGTTGTGCATCAGCTCGCGGTAGGATTGGTTCGGATACATTTCTGCCAACGCAGGAAATTAGAGTCTATTCGGAAGGAAGGAAGAAGGAAAATGAAGCAGAAACGCACCGAGAACTTTGATCAGCGCCTATCCTAATCTCAGTCACTTCGAAGCAAGAAGATCAAGAAAGTTACATGACTCGCCGCGCCAACGGCAACCCCGTCCGCAAATGTATCAGCGCTCGTCTGCCCATCCTTGCACGCCGACAGCGAGATCACGTCCGCGCTTGTCGCATTACGCGCCCGAGCCTGGGCGCTGATATGTCTGCCTTTGAGCCGGCCACGGTGGTTATACTGTTTGATTACGAGTCAGTGCAAATACCAATGGAGCGGGAGGGTGCCCACGATGTACGGCAGATCTGTATGCGGAGAGTCATGATCAGTGAGTTATTAACGTGGGCTGAATCCGGGGATGTGCTCACCCAGTGCAGTCCCAGAGTGACAGGACTTGCAAATTTCGCCGTCAGTTTCAAGCTTTGTCGAGATATGAGAGGTCCGGGAATACACACATCGAATACAGCCTGCGAGTGAGATTGCAATTAATTAGTGCTCGCTCGACGATGGAGCCAACGGCCCAACGCACCGTAAGACGGCATCCGGTGGGGAGGGGTCTGACCTGTTGTGTCCAGATCTGAGTGTATACTCAGGGAGAGGAAGAACTATAGTCACCATGATAGCGTGCATTTCCTGGGCAAAGGCATTGGAGCTTTGACCAGGTCAAAGACAAAAGGACGTACATCATCAGTTATATGCCCCGCGCGTTTGAAATCGAGGGGGTAGATGACTAGGTCGGCGCACAGGGTCAGCAGCAGGACCTGGGACAATATAGCACCCACCCTCGTCGTACCCATCCACCTCGTCGCCATCGAGATCAGGCGTCTGCCCGCCATGTCCAGAGTCTGTCCAAAATACATTGCAGCGGAGTCACGGCTGAGGATAGATTCGACCGGTACCTACACTGGAAAAAGAGCGCATCGTGCGGTCTTGCGTCACTGACAAGCCATTTCATGGCGTCGAGGATGTTGCGTCGGGTGGGCTGGGAGCGCCCGTGCGGGCTGTCGTCGGTGAGCAGGACAATATTGTGCGGGTGGTACCCCGCACGCCCTGCAAGATATATACAATGGTGTACGATGAGAGGGAGGGATGACACTCACGAACGAGAAAATTAAAGCAGTGTTTCGCGTCGTTCACACACCCACGGAGCTCGTGTTTCTGGCCACGGTAGTTGATGCCGATCTGCGATTGAGAGTTTCCTTGAGACAAGACAAGGCATGAGGGAGGGGATTCGGGCAGCTCACGCAGACAGCGCGGCGTCTCCCAGTGCACTTTGAGTACATGAATCGCGTAGAATCAGGGTGTCTGAGTGGATGTGCAGGGGCTGGGATGTACGGCGCTATAGAAGGCGGGCGGTGAGGGCGGCGGCGTCCTCGGGTCAGCTTGTTTGGAGTGTGCCCAGGCGGAAGTATGCTACGAGGGGTCGGCCTTGAATACTTGAGAAATTGAAGGCAAGATCAAGAGGTTATTGAGACGCACAGTGGCTGGAGAGCCTGTCGACTGGGGGACGACCTTGCTTGGATTGGTTCCCATCCAGCCTCGGTACGTCGTCCAAATCCCATGCTAAGGAGCACGAGTGAGGTTTCAGATGGAGTTGTGAGATGGTTTAATCACAGAGAGAAGATTTGAAGGCAAGGAAGGTACATCTTGGCCCGAATCGAGGGAGAGATAAACGTCGAGGAAGCCGCAGCCAGTGTTTCGTGCGTTTTTAAGGTCCAGGAGGCGGTCCCCTCGGTGTTACAGCACACAGAGATCTTTTTGAGGGCGTCCCAGCTGTGGAGGCTGCTTCCTGCCCAGAATCCATTCGGCGAGATGGTGGTGCGGAAGCTGAAGCTGCCTGATTTGGTAATCGCTTGATCCGATGCACCCAAGCATGGACAAACGGCAATTTTCTTCTTTCTCGCCACCATGTCGGCGCCTGGCTCAAACCACGAGAGTGCTTCCGACGACCGCGACAACCCGACTTACGACAATTTCAAGACGAACACGCCCGTCAAAAAGACTAGGACGCGAGGGTGAGTCGCATGCTTGAGTGGACACTGGGGATGTGAGCCGAATCCGTCCCAGCCCCTCGGAACGGGCCCTCAATCGAGAAGGCCGCGCAATCTGCCGTATCGTATCTGCGCACGAATGGCCTGTCCGTAAAATCGCCCTCATCTTCGGTATATCTCGGCAAGTCATCACAAGGGCCATCGATAATGAGTACCTCCCGCCGGACGTTGTCTCGGAGGACTACACGCACCTCAAAGACCCTGAGTTTTCCAAGCACTTTCCACCCGGTGCTGTTGCCCCCAGGACCAAGTTCCAGCATCGTAAACGTTCCGAGTCGCCTCTTACGACGAGTGATGAGGATTCTTCCGAAGACGAGTCGAAGCCGTCTAGCTCACGGGTACTGCTGAAGAGGAAGTGTGTTGGTGATGGACGACCCGTGAGTGAACGACCCTTCTGGTTCCCTGCTGACTGTCGCATAGCCGCCGACATCCGTCTCTGGTGCGTTCACGGCCAAAAAGCCGCGTCATTTCAGCAGCTCTGCTTCGAGTGGACAAGGTTCCGATTCCGATTCCGAATCACTTTCTCCGGTGCGTCAAATCTACATGCTTTCCTTCTTGAATAACATCCGCAATAGCCCACGCGCCCACCCACGTCCACGTTCATTCCAGCATTGCCTCGATACAAGCCCCGCTCGTCTACCAAAACATATCTGCTATCTCCCATTTTGATTCCAACAACTCTCTCCGTGTTTCTCAAAAGCGTCAACCAGATTGACCTTTCGGCGCACCTCTCCCTGCTGTCAGCACGTGGCTTCACGTTGGAGCGAATTCGTATCATGGGTGCGATGTGGACGGACGCGATGATCAAACAGGCGGTGGAGCGAGGCCTGTGTGAGGGCGAGGACGAGGACAAGTGGAAAGGAATGAGCGCATTCGACGCCCTGACACTTGAACTTGCGATCCGAAAGTTGCGGTGCAAAGCAGCAAGTTTCTCCGCTCTCATCCCGGAGTTGGCTGATGGATTTGCAGGAATCGTCGTCCCCAAATTCCAACTCCAATCCAGCTACACTCTCAGCGTTTCTTAGCAACGTAGTGGGCTTTGACCTTACAGCACATCGGGCGCTGCTCGAGTCCCAGGGATTCGACATCGACAGGCTGCGTGCGATGCGTGAGTGGGAGGAAGGCGATCTTCGGGAGGTGCTGGCTCGGGCGCTGCGACCGGGAGGGGAGGGAGAAGGAGGGATGTTCAAGTTGGAGATCCTGGCTGTCGAGTTTGCTTTGAAGAGCTGGTGAAGAATCTGTACGTTTTTTGGTGTGCCTCTGTATCGCTTGTCTCTGTTCCTGTATCGAGTCTTCTTGTATTTCTTGTGTGTCAATGTGATGCTACATCCAAGCTTGGAATGTGCGAGTAGAACCGAGTATTAGAGTAGTCGAGGTCGAGGCCTAATTTCTCGACGCAGCTAGTCCGTCTGGGCCACCCCATTTGGTAACCCCGTGATCCGGCGCACCCAAGCATGTACAAGCTGCAATTTTCTTGTTTCTCGCCGCCATATCAGCGGCTGGCTCAGACTACGAGAGTGACGCCAGTGAACGCGAACATACGCCCGTGAACAGAGTCAAGGCACTTCGGTGAGTCCGGGGGCTCGGAGGAGAGTGATCTTTCTGCGAATCAAAGACGATCGTCCCAGCCACAGCGAACGAGTTCTAAATCGAAAGGCCGTGCAATCTGCCGCATCGTGTCTGCGCACAACTGGTCCCTCACTCACATCGCTCGCATCTTCGATGTCCACCACTCGTGCATCAAGAAGGCTCTCGAGAATGGATACACGCCGCCGGATGTAGTGTCCGAAGACTACACCCGTCTCGACGACCCTGAGTTCTCGCAGCACTTCCCCCTGGTGATGTTGCTCAGTTGCAGCCTTGTGAACGCTCCGAGCCGCTACCTGAGACAACCGAGGACGATTCTTCCGATGACGATTGGAAGCCGTCTAGCTCCAGAGGACCGCTGAAGAGGAAGGGCGAGGAGCATGAATCAAGCTTATCCGTGCGTCAACCATCTTTCATTCGCACACTTCTCTTCTCACTATTGCACCGTTGGATAGCCGCTGAGTGCACGTACGGCGAAAAAGCCACGCCATTTCAGCAGCAGCTCTACTCCAAGTGCACAGGGTGCCGTATTGTATTCCTCGGTGAGTTCTGCGCTTCAATTTACACGCTTTTTGCGACACTCTTTCGCGTTAGCCCACGTCGACGTTCATTCCACCATTGCCTCGACGCAAGCTTCGCTCGCCGGCCGACACATATCCGCTATCTTCCAGTTCCATTCCACCAACTCTTTCCGCGTTCCTCAAAAGCGTAAACAAGATTGACCTCTCGACGCACCTTTCCTTCTTGCTGGCACGTGGCTTCACGTTGGAGCGAATTCGTATCATGGGCGAGACGTGGACGGACGAAATGATCAAGGAGGCAGTGGAACGGAGTTTGTGCAAGGCTGAGGAAGGAGAGGAGCGGACGACGTTGAGCACATTCGACGCCCTGACACTTGAACTTGCGATCCGAAAGTTCCGACCCCAGACGGTCAGCCTCTCTTTCTCGCGCGTCCTTGGCTGATGAATTTGCAGGGATCGTCGCCCTCTCAAAATTCCAGTACCACTCCAGCTAGCCTCTCAGCGTTTCTCAGCAATGTCAAGGGCTTCGATCTCACTGCGCATCGCGCGCTGTTCGAGGGGCAGGGATTCGACGTCGCCAGGCTCAATGCTATGCGGGAGTGGGAGGAGGGTGATCTTCGAGAAGTGCTGGGTAGGGCGCTGCCACCGCTGGAGCAGGGTGCTGGAGGCATGTCGAAGCTGGAGGTGATGGCGGTTGAGTTCGCTTTGAGGAGTGGGTGAGGCATCGCGTGTAGCGTTCGTCTTTTTTGCTGCCTGTATCCAAAATTCTTGTACTTCTTGTACCTCGTATTCAAAAGTGAGCGCGACAATCCTTGACACGCTGGATCTCAGTGCAAATTGTAAAGCGAGGCAAAAAGGAAGGGCAACGTCCAACCCAGTGCGTAGCGGTACGACTTCACGGCGCCGCGTGTCCCTCAGGGTTCGACTCCCGCTCGCGGCCTACCACAGCAGTTTCGCGACGGTTTTTACTCTGGGTGGGATAATCCCGGCGCTCACTGGCAACCATTTGAATGCGGGAGAAGAGAGAGCAGTCTAGCAGACGAAGCCACTAGTACTTAGTCTTCAAGTCACCCTACTATATTTCGCACAAATATAAAGCTTGAACCAAGCACTCCTCCCGTAAAGACCCGGGAGAAATCGAGGTGGAATTGCATAACGCAGGTGGTGTTCAGCGCACACGCAGGCTCCGTTTTTGACTGGGGTTGGATCGAGTAGGAATTCAAGTACAGCTGCTACAGAATTTAGAAAACACCCCACATTACTGTGTCCGTAGCAGCGTTGGCAAGTGACTCCGGCTCAACCTCTGGTGAATTGCTGGCGAAGAGTTTCTGTGACTGAAGCCCAACGCGGCTGACCGCTCATTTACTTCTTGAATTTCAATGCTTTGCATAACAAGATTTACTGCAAAAAGCGTAGCAATCTGCAGAACCTTCGAAAGGGACTGGGAGGAATCGAACCTCCGAGGCCACGGACTCAATCCGATCAATCGTATGGACATATACTGTGTCGCCCCGCACGCCTCGACTTGGCACCAACGCAACGTTTTAAGTTTAGCTGACAGCGACGGTGATCATGCCGGCAGCCGCACATGCCGTGATCCGGCGCTCCCAAGCATGCACAAACCGCAATTTTCCTGTCTCTCGCCACCATGTCAGCGGCTGCCTCGGGCTACGAGAGTGGCACCGGCGAACGCGACAACCCCTCATGCCAGAATTTCAAGACAAAGACGCCCGTGACAAAGCACTTGACGCTTCTGTGAGTCCCGGGCCTCGGATGGAGATGACTGCAGAATGTGATGTGAATCAAAGGCCATCGTCGTCTTCCCAGCCCCACGGAACGAGCTCTCAATCGAGAAGGCCGTGCAATCTGCCGAATCGTGTTTGCACACAACTGCTCCGAGGGTGAAATCGCTGACATATTCGGAATCTCGAGCTCGTCCGTCCAGAGGGCCACCAGCAATGGGTATGCTCGCCCGGACAACGTTTCGGAGGACTATGCGCACGTCAAGGACCCGGAACTCGCCCAGCATTTTCCCCCTGTTGCTAGTGTACCCACGCAAAACTCCCAGCGCCGCAAATGTTCCGAGTCGCCTGTCACGACGAGCGATGATGAGGATTATTCGTATATCTCGCGAGTGCCGCTGAAGAGGAAGAGTGTGGAGCATTTATCGCGCGTGCGTGTGATTCTACTATCCATCTTTCTTCTGCCCTTCTCTGCTCATCGTTGAATAGCCGCCGACGAGCGTCTCTGGTGCACGCACAGCCAAAAAGCCACGATATTTCAGCAGCAGCTCTATTTCAGATGCACAAGACTCCGTCTCGCTGTCCTTGGTGAGTCCCCCGCGTACTCACTTTCGACTAATTCAAATCCTCTGCCATAGCCCACGCGCTCACCGACCTCGACGTTCATTCCGTCATTACTTCGACGCAATCCCAGCTCGCATCCGCTATCCCCAACTTCAACTTCAACAACCCTCTCCGCCTTCCTCAAGAGGGTCAACGATATTGACCTTTCGGCGCACCTCTCCCTCCTATCAGCACGGGGCTTCACACTCGAGCGAATGCGTATCATGGGCGGGACGTGGACGAATGAGATGATCAAAGAAGCGGTGGAGCGAGGCTTGTGCGAGGCTGAGGAAGGGGAGGAGGGGAAGAGAATGAGCGCCTTGGACGTGATAACTCTCGAGCTTCAGATTCGAAAGTTCCGAGGCAAAGCGGTGAGTGGCCCGTTCTCTCGACTGCACCTGGCTGATGAATTTGCAGGGATCGTCGTTCCAGAATCCCAATACCACTCCAGCTAGCCTCTCAGCGTTTCTCACCAACGTAGTGGGCTTCGATCTTACGGTGCATCGCACGCTGTTCGAGTCCCAGGGATTCGACATCGACAGGCTCAGTGCTATGCGTGAATGGGAGGCCGTGTCAAAAGTTGATTATCATCCGCCCCGGGCCTTCACACCCGGCTTCTCCACTTCCTTACCCACGTCCACGCCATCGACACGTGTCCCTCAGTCTTTTGTCTCTTACGACGACTGAGGGGTATGTGCCTTTATCTCTTTCTTATGTATCTAACATACTTACGAGTGTCTATGTAGTCTGCGCATTGCCGTGCTATCTAGGTACTTAATATATCAGTCTTTTGTCTCTTACGACGACTGAGGGTCTGTGCATTGCCATGCTATCTAGTGCCGTGCTATCTAGCTTCTGACAGGTTATGGGCCCCGGTGCTTTCTAGCTGCCGGACTACCTCTCAAGCACCCTCAGGCTTTCAAGACTCAAGTGCTCCTCGCAGGACACACTACTCCCTCTCCCCCACATTCTACACACCTACTCGCACTCTTATCGATAACTATCATGGCTTCCCGTGATAAGGATCAGACGGCGCTCCGCACCGCGCGTGACTGGCCTGACTGGGAAATCCAGGTAGAGTCGGAGCTCCGCGAGAAGGGCTTATGGTCTGTTGTACAACATGGCCAACCCCCTGCTGCTGCTGCCACTGCCAGTACTGCTAGCACTACTCTCACAGTCCCGCTCCGTGACACCTTCGAGGAGAGGGACAGTCGTGCCCTTGGTCATATCCGTCTTCGTCTAGCCAAATCCCATCGAGGAAAATTCTAGTGATTCAGACACCACCTCTGCTAAAGCCAATGCAGCCTCGGAACGTTACTGTGTGTTCCACAAATCAAACACACATAACACAGCCGATTGCCATGCTATCAAGGCAGCAGAGAGGAATTGAAAGGAACAGGGCAAACAGAAGCGTGGGAAGAGCAAGGCTAAAGCCAGGGATGAGCAGGCTAATCCAGCAAATGATGGGGAATCGGATTCAGACAATGAAGCAAACGTAGCTTATGTTTCCTCTGCTCTATACAAGAAGATTTCTGCTTATGTTGCGCGTGACTCAAATGGCCATCTTCAGGTCAAGGACTCTACTGGCCGCCGTTATGTTCTCATTGACTCTGGTGCTTCCTGCACAATGACTGGGAATGTGAAATACTTCGACATGTCCTCTCTACGCCGTCTTGATCCTCCAAGAAATGTACGCCTTGGTGATAATTCTTCATGCGAAGCTATTGCAACAGGTACCATGCGTCTATCCTGCAAAACCAAACGTGGAATGGTTGAACTTTCAATTGAAAATGCACTTTTGGTCCCAGCATTCACAGTTACTCTGATTTCAGTCCACCAACTGGCTGCAAAGAAACTTGGCTCTCATTTTGTAGGAAACCACTGCACTGTTGAGCATGATGAGACCAAGGACATTGCCCTGGAAGCCACACATAAGCATGGTCTCTACCGTGTACAGTGTGAGCCCCTCGGAACTGACCCAAGGGCGCTGCATGCCATAGACATCAATGACTTGCATAGGAGATTAGGGCATACAAATTTCGAGAGCCTTCGTCATATGTTCCGAAGTCGTCAACTACCAGGAATCACTTCACTCACAGGGGTCCCAGAATTTTGCGAACCTTGTGCTTTGGGTAAAATGAAGAAATTGCCTTTTGAGCGTAGCAGAACTGTTGCACGTGGACCTCTAGATATTATTTCAACAGATGTCGGAGGACCTGTCAGTCCCCAAAGTGTGAACGGCTATCACTATTGGATTGTGATTGTGGACCATGCTACATCATTGCCCTGGGTTCTCTTTGCTCGCAAGAAGTCCCAAGTTTATAAAAAACTCAAGGAGTGGCGTCACTTTGTAGAGCGGCATTTTCAAACACACATAGGACACTGGGAATTCTGTGCTGGATGGAACCGTTTCACTAGAACTGATGGTGGGGGCGAATTTACATCGAAAGAAATGGAGGATGATTTTCGTCGACGTGGTATCATACATGAAACCACTGCCCCATACACAGAAGAGCAGAACGGCATGGCTGAGCGAATGAATCAAACTCTTGTTACTTGCTCTATTACCAATCTAGCTGCTTCCCATCTCCCACGAAAATATTGGGACCTTGCAATGTCTCATGCTGTCTACACTGTTGCTCGTTCTCCTGCCAGTGCACAGAATGGGAAAACTCCCTATGAAAGTGCCTATGATCGTCCTGTGAATATCAATCACATGCATCCATTTGGTTGCCCAGCCTATCCTCTTGTCCCAAAGAAGAAACGCAAAGGCAAATTTGCAAATCATGCCAAGCGTACCGTCTTCATTGCATATCATGAAGGAAAAGCCGCATATGATCTCTTGGATCTTGACAGCGGAAAAATTATCACTGCTAGACATGTCAAATTCAATGAGAGCTCACCTGCTCCTCAGGAAGTTCAAGATCCCTCTGAACCTCGCCTGCAGCATACAGCAGATTTCGAGACCTTTGCCCAGGGTCTCAAACAAAGTAACACCCCTTACTTTGACACTGATGATTCTGATGAAATTGTCGAAATTCCTGTAGCTCCAGGAAATATGCAATCATCAATCTCAGTGGGGGTACCTCAGACTTCTTCCCCAGTGGGGGCTTCAGATTCTCAGTCCGTGAAACAGGAATCAATTTCTGCACCATCCGGGCCACCATTGCGCCGAGTTGGTGGTGTACGACTTGATCCTCCACGCTCAGAAACTCATCCTAGACCACAACCTTCTCTGCCAGATGTCCCTCAGTTACTTCCCAGACGTACAAGTCGAGAGCGCACTGCGGCTACTCACCCAAATGCCGTCTATGAGCAAGCAGCTGCAAAGCCACAGCAACTTCGGTCCAAACCAGCATCAACCCCAGAGCAGGAAACAGATGCTCAGTCTCCCTCTACTCCACCTCAGCCCCAACATCTTGAATTGATTGAGGAAGAGGACGGAACATATGTTGTGGTTGATCCTGAAGACATAGAGTTCTTTGCTGGCTTAGCTCGTGATGGTGTTGATTCCCACATCCCCAAAAGCTGGGATGAGGCGATGAATGGACCTGATGCGGATAAATGGCAGGCTGGACTGGATGAAGAACTAGCGAGCTTCATCGCAAACAAAGTCTATGAATTGGTTTCCATTCCAGAAGGTGTCACCCCAATAACATCTAAGCCAGTGTTGAAAGTCAAATTCAATGCGGCTGGAGAGATTGAGCGCTACAAAGTTCGAATTGTTGCTCGAGGCTTCACTCAGCGTGCAGGCATAGATTACCAAGAGGTTTTTGCCCCTGTGGCAAATTTGGAATCTATTCGCATCATTTGTGCACTAGCAGCTAAGTATGACTTGGAGCTTGATCAAATGGATGTTTCAACCGCCTATCTCAACGGTGAGCTTGAAGAGGATGTCTACATGATGCCTCCATCCTGCGTCTCAATCACCTCGGGTTACTGCTGGAAGCTAAATCGTTCTGTATATGGTTTACACCAGTCTGGACGTGCCTGGAACCGGACTCTGGACAAAACTCTTCGCCAGATGAATTTTACTCGCTGTTCCTCTGAAACCTGCCTCTACATCTACAAAGAAGGCAAACAGCTCTGCTTCCTAGTTGTCTACATTGATGATCTCCTTCTTGCTGGTACTTCACGCCAGTTCATGGATCGTATCAAGGAGAAACTCAGGCAATCATACAAAATGCGAGACTTGGGCCCTGCAAAGCAAATCCTGGGATTGAACATCCATCGTGATCGCAAGAAGCGTACACTTTCACTCTCTCAACACCAGTATATTGACTCTGTCTTGGCGCGATGTGGAATGTCTGACTGTGACCCCGTCAGAACACCTATGGCTACCAATACCAACACCTCTGAGACTGACCCAGATAATGACCGCACAGTTACACACATGTCCTTCCGTGCCGATGGTCCTGTCCTCTCATATCAAAGTGTGGTAGGCATGCTCATGTGGGCAATGCTTGGAACCCGTTCTGACCTTGCACATATCACTGGGATGGTTGGACGCTATAGTGCAAACCCAAAAGCTTGTCACTGGGCTCTTCTCAAACGTGCCCTGCGATATCTCAAGGGCACACGGGACTGGGTTTTACACTACGACGGGTCTGCTTTTGGTTTAGACATGCATTTCCATGGCTATTCTGATGCTGACTGGAATGGAGATTCAGATACATCCAAATCCACCTCTGGATTTGTGTTCATCTCCAACAACGGTGCCATCTCATGGTCCAGTCGACGCCAAAGCATGGTTGCCATGTCCTCCACAGAGAGTGAATACATTGGTCTTGCAAATGCAGGTCAACATCTTGCATGGTTGCGCTCCTTCTTCGAGGAGATTGGACACAAGCAGGAAAATCCCACAGAACTTCGCTGTGACAATCGAGCTGCTATCATCCTCACCAAGGATCCTCAATTCCGCGCTAGAACAAAGCATATTCAGCGCAAATATCACTATGTTCGCGATGGTCTCGTCGCAACGGGTGAAGCAATCGTCTTGTGGTATCCCACAAATGAAATGGTGGCTGACATTTTCACCAAAGCACTTCCGCACGATAAACATATCAAATTCTGTCGTGCTATGGGGTTACGGCCGGGGTCGAGTGGGGGTGTCAAAAGTTGATTATCATCCGCCCCGGGCCTTCACACCCGGCTTCTCCACTTCCTTACCCACGTCCACGCCATCGACACGTGTCCCTCAGTCTTTTGTCTCTTACGACGACTGAGGGGTATGTGCCTTTATCTCTTTCTTATGTATCTAACATACTTACGAGTGTCTATGTAGTCTGCGCATTGCCGTGCTATCTAGGTACTTAATATATCAGTCTTTTGTCTCTTACGACGACTGAGGGTCTGCGCATTGCCGTGCTATCTAGTGCCGTGCTATCTAGCTTCTGACAGGCCGCGGATCTTCGAGAGGTGCTGCCTCGGGCACTGCGGCCGCGCGGGGAGGGAGCAGGAGGGATGTATGAGTTGGAGATCCTGGCTGCTGAGTTTTCTTTGAGGAGTCGGTGAAGAATACGAACGCGCGTGGTGTGCATTGGAATTGCTTGTCTTTTTTGCTGTCTGTATCGAATCTTGTACTGCTTGTGTCCGAATCACATCCTTACGCATACTGCATTCGAGCGAGAGCAGCGGGAACCGGGTTAGCAGCACTCCCTGCCCTTTGGGCATCCGTTAACGTTGTCTGAGGTCTCCTAACCGGAGTGTGTCAATGTTCTTCGTGCTCGCTCCCGCGCTCGGGAAATCTCAACAGTCTCGCAATGCCCCAGGTAAATACAACTTACAAGTCGCGTACAAGCTTTTAAAATCCGAATCATTCGGGGTATCAGTTGGTGTGTCGTTTGTTTGGAATTGTTGTTTTCCTCTTTCTTCCGTACCACATCCACAGCGAACTTGAAGCAGCTTGGTAATGTCATCACCCTGCCTCAGGCTCAACTGGTCACTTCTGGTCACTTACTGTCAACCAGCGGCCGTGAGGATCTTCGCGAGTCTTCGCGACCCGCCGGCCATGCGTTCCTGATACCATATGACTGATCCGCGCGCGCATGTCCAGCCGATGGATAAAACCCTGCGTTGGCAACCGCGCTCAACAATGGTCTTCCTCGCTCTCTTTGTCGCTGCCCTCTGTAACACTGGCCTCGGCGGAACCATCGTGCATGAGCGACGTGCGACGGCTCCACGTGGATTCGTGAACCATGGCCCCGCGTATTGTGAGAGAAGAGGGAAGAGGGAAGGATGTATTGAAGATGATAATAGAATACAGCAGAGGGTAGACTACCTTATATACTGTAGTGGTTGAAACAGGCACGGAGGTTACATGTGGGAGCGGAGTCCGTCCATGCGGTGTCTAGCCAATGAGGACTCTAGAGAAGCAAGAGTGGAAACAATACCATGTGAGGTATGGTTGGATAAAAGGTTAGGATAAAAGGTTGAATGGAGTGAAACACATTGGAGGTCCGTTCAATCGGGCGTGACTCCAGGTTGAGTCTAGATGGAGTCTAGGCCCAGAAATTCAACACTCCCCCTCAAGCACGATCCATGCCGAGTTTAGGGACGAGGTATTCGTGCTTGCTCTTGTCGAGAGCTTTGGTAAACATGTCGGCGATGTTTTCAGCAGTGGGGCAGTACGAGACTGATACTTCGCTAGAAGTGATCTTCTCCCTGATGAAATGGTGGCGGACGTCGATATGTTTTGAACGCGCGTGAAAGCCGGAGTTGTGTGCGAACGAGATGGCGGCGTGATTGTCGACTGAAATGTGCGTGGGATGAACAGGAGCAAAGTCAAGTTCGGTGAGGATGGTGCGGAGCCAAAGAGTCTCGCGCACGGCTGAAGCGAGAGCCATGTATTCAGCCTCCATGCTCGAAAGGGCGGCGGTGGGCTGTTTCTTCGAGTTCCAAGTCACGACTCCCCCTGAAAGCAAGGAGATGTAGCCAGTGACGGAGCGGCGGTCGTCGGGAGAATTAGCCCAGTCGGCATCGGAGAATAATTCGATGTCGGCAGTTGAACCGGGACGGTACTTGATACCAAGATCAATCGTGCCGCGTAGGTAGCGAAACACACGTTTGACGGCGGTCAGGTGAACAGGACCGGGGTTCAGGTTGAATTGGGAAAGGGTTTGGACGGCGAAGGAAATGTCCGGGCGAGTAGTAATGGCGGCGTACATGAGAGAACCAACCATGTGCTGATACACGCGTTTGACATCGGGGTGATGCTCGTCCTCCGGAAGTTTGACCAGTTTGACGTGCGGATCCATGGGAGTAGAGACAGGATTGGCGTGGTCCATCTGGAAACGTTCCAGAATTTTGGCGACGTACTGGCTCTGAGTAATCAGAATAGAACCAGACGGCTCGCGAGTGATTTCCATGCCGAGAAGCTGGCGTATCTGGCCGAGTTTCTTGACGGAAAACATCGAGGCGATTTCGTTCTCGGCAGCCTCCATCAGAGCGGGGTTGGATGCGAGAATCGTCATGTCGTCAACGTGTACAGCGACGATGGTGATATTATCACCGTCGCGTTTGATGTAGACGCATTGGTCGGACAGCAGTCGAACATAGCCTTTGGAAAGAAAAGCCTTGTTGAGTTCGATATTCCAGACACGGCCGGACTGTTTGAGTCCGTAGATAGCCTTGTGCAGGCGGCAGACGAGGGTAGTACCGTCGCGATAAAACTCGGGCTGTTGCATGTAGATTTCTTCGTCGAGTTTGCCGTTGAGGTACGCGCCGATCACATCTACGACGTGTATATCGAGATTGTAGCGTGCGGCGAGGGCGAGAAGAAGTCGGATAGTCTCCAAGCGAACAACGGGTGCGAATGTTTCGTCGAAATCAACGCCAGGAATTTGGGAGAATCCTTTTGCGACGAGGCGAGCTTTGTACCGAACAATGATGCCTTGTTCGTCACGTTTGGTGCGGAAAACCCATTTGCAGGCCACGGCCGTGCGATCTTTAGGCAGCGGAGCGAGAGTGAACGTGCCGAGGGCGCCGAGTTGAGCCATTTCTTCGTCCATAGCCTTTTTCCAATCAAGCCAGTCAGGCCGAGATTGTGCCTCGGAGACGGTGAGAGGGTCGTTGGCAATAGGATCGGTAGCCACGAATGCGGCGGCAGGTGGTGCAGTTCGGCGGGTGCGAGTACCTTGGATGATGTTATCCTCGGTGATGTCGCTGCTGATATCGCGCGGCGCCTTGGTACGTGGAGTAGTTGCGGGCGGTGGAGTTAGCGTTGGTGCGGGCACAGTTGATTCGTCGGGTGTGGACGGCGCTGTAGTTTGTTCAACTTGCGCGGTTTCAACTCGAGGTGCCGGAGCCTCTTGGTCCAAAATCGATGTATCTGTCTCCCCCTGGAGCTGAGGCGGAGGGATAGATGCAGAGTTGATGCCGTCCTCAATAAATGCAATATTGCGCGAAGTGCCGATCTTGCGTGTTTCGGTGTTGTAATAACGCCAAGCGGTCGACTCGTCAGAAAGGCCGATGAAGATGCAACCCTTCGTTTTAACGGAGACCTTGGCATTACTCTTGTCTTGAACAAGAACTTCGCATGGAAGACCAAACTCCTGCAGCGAGGAAAAGTCGGGTTTCTTGCCCCAGAAGGCCTCGTCGGGAGTTATTGAATTCCCGAGTGCGCGAGTGGGTGACCGATTTTTGAGAAAGGTGGCGTATGCGATAGCCTCGGGCCAGAGGTAGAGTGGCAGGTTGCGAGCAGCCAACATGGCGCGCGCGTGCTCAAGCAAAGTGCGGTTGAGCCGTTCGGCAACGCCGTTGGATGGAGGAGAGTAGGCGGCAGTGAGCTCAAGTTTGATACCCTTGGAAGCAAACCACTTGCGCGCCTCCGGCGAAAGGTATTCACCGGCGTTGTCGCAATGCACGGCTTTGAGGACTTTGCCCGTCTGAGTGAGGATGTAAGCCTCGTAGTTCTGCATTTTCTCGAGAACTTCGGTGCGCGCTTTCATGAAGGCGATGATGCATCGACGTTTGGCGGCATCCGTGAACGAGATGTAGTATCGTTGGCCGTTGATTCCTTTGATGCGGCTGGGTCCCCAGACACCAGTGAACGTCATCTCCCCGATTTCCGTGTATTCGCGCGTAGCAACGGGTGGGAAAGGCTGGACGTGGGATTTGGCCTTGATACAAGCGAGGCATTGAGTGGAGGTTTTGCTGGAAGGGTCCACGTTCATCCCTTCAACCATGCTATGGTTCTTGAGCATCTTGACGGATGCTGGCGAGATGTGGCCGAGAATACGGTGCCACTTGTCCCAGGAGTGCGTGGGGATCGTTGCGAGAGCCACGGGCGGGGTCGGGGAGGACGACAACGGCGGATCGGATGCCGTAGAAGCAGGGACAGCTGGCACGACGGGAGGTGCAGCTGGTGGTACAGCCGGTGGAGTTGCCGGGAAGGCAGAGCCAACGGAGACGGTTTGGCGTTTGACAGATCGTGTGATCTTGACAATGTATAGATTGCCGGACTTGATGCCTCGCATGATTTCTCGGCCTCTGGGGTCGAGAACGTGCATAAAATTCTTCTTGAAATTGATTGTAAAACCAGCCTCGGCCATGAGACCGATGGAAATCAAATTGTACGGAGAATCGGGGACGTGGAGGGCATTTTTAAGCGCGATCTCGTATGTAGAATTTTTGACGTGTGAAGCGATGGCCGCGGTGCCGGTTCCGAGGCACGGGGTGCTCCCAAATCCAACCACGGATTTGTTGGGAGTCGCAGTGTACGCGTCGAAAAAATCCTTGTTTTTGAGAATGTGCTTGGTGGTGCCGGAATCAGCAAGCCAGCAACCGGGTACGAGCGCGGGCTCGGCGGAGGAGCGCGCCATGAACGTGTAATCCTGAACGTCCTCGGCGACGTGAGCCGAATGGTTTTTGTTCTCGTAACGCGCCTTGGATTTGCGCGCGTTCCTCTCCTTGTCGGCTTTTGTGAAGGTTTTGCCAGACTGAGTGTCGCGGCAGTCACCAATCATGTGCCCAACGCGGCCGCAGCCGTAGCAAGTGGCGTTGGAGTTGAATTTGGCGAATTTAGGCTTCCTCTGTTGACGTGCCGGGAGGGCAACCTCGTCAGACAGCGGTTTAGCCTTGCGACGACGTTCTTGCTCGAGTACTCGTGCGACGATTTTGGATGAATCATCAAGAGATGTGGTATCAATACCCGAGATGAACGTGTCCCACGAGTCGGGCAGGGACGTGAGGAGGGTGATGGAGAATTCAGACTCTGAGAGGGCGGATTTTTGGGAAGCGAGTTGGGTACGCAGGTTGGTGAGAGTGCGGATGTGTTCTTCGACACCCGTGCCTTCTTCACATTGGATGCGGAAGAGTTGGCGGCGGAGTAGAACAACGGCAATCACACCTTTCGGCTGGTACCTGTTGGCCAGGGTATTCCATGCAGCCGAAGAAGATGCCGCGTTGGTGATGTATACCAGCGGATCATCTGCCACGCGGAGACGGATCTGGGAGAGAGCTTGCCGATCCTTCTTCTCCCAGATGGTGATGGCGGCGGCAACGGCGCCGTTCGGGTCAACGACCTTACCATCAGCGTCGGTGGTGTGTACGGGTTTGGGCTTCGTGCCATCGACGTAGTCGATGAGGCCCTGGTCGGTGATCTTGATTGACCAAGTTGCGTAGTTATCCTCTCCGAGGAGATGTTGGATACGATAGGCGGAGGATGTGGCGTCAGACATCGTGGGGGTTATGCAAACTTAGGTGCGTGGTGCGAGAGGCGAAGTTGAGCGTCGCGGGTGGGGGTGATATCGAAGAGTGATGAGCGGTAGAGACAAGTTCAATATGATGAGGGAGAATTCAGTTACGGCCGGGGCCCATAACCTATTTTGAGAGAAGAGGGAAGAGGGAAGGATGTATTGAAGATGATAATAGAATACAGCAGAGGGTAGACTACCTTATATACTGTAGTGGTTGAAACAGGCACGGAGGTTACATGTGGGAGCGGAGTCCGTCCATGCGGTGTCTAGCCAATGAGGACTCTAGAGGGTTGGTGAATAAGCAAGAGTGGAAACAATACCATGTGAGGTATGGTTGGATAAAAGGTTAGGATAAAAGGTTGAATGGAGTGAAACACATTGGAGGTCCGTTCAATCGGGCGTGACTCCAGGTTGAGTCTAGATGGAGTCTAGGCCCAGAAATTCAACACCGCGCATCCAACTCAAATGCTCACTCTCCGTCTTGGACTTGCCCCTAACAACGCTGCCGGTTTGGATGCTACACTAGCGTCCATTTCGACACCGGGAAGTCCGGAATTCCGACAGTGGCTGTCGAGAGAGGAGGTTCTGTCATCATCTTCCTTGCCTGGAACCCGTGCTAACAAGCTGCAGGTCAAATCGTATCTCGAGCCTTCTGCGGAGACCCTGTCCGCTCTCGAATCCTTTGCGTCCGCCAACGGGCTCGAGTATCAAATCACTGCTCCGAACGGCGATTGGGCGACGATCACGCTCCCTGTGTCGCACGCGGACCAGCTCTTCGACGCCGAGTTCACCGTTTTCTCCCATCGATCCACGTCCGAAAACATCGCTCGTACCCTCTCTGTATCCCTGCCCGCCCATCTCGTCGGCCATGTCGAGGTCATCCATCCCACCACCGACTTTACCGACCACATCAAGGGCCGACTGATGCCGGGTCCAGTGCCTTTGAAACGCCAGGCCGACGCCTCGTGCGATACGAGCACTGCGGCTGGCGTCATCACTCCCACCTGCCTGCAGGCGCTCTATGGCATCCCCGCCGCCCCAGCTACCCAGTCGTCCAGCCACCTGCTCGTCGCCGCTTATCAAGGCGTCCATGCGCAGATTGCCGACATCTCGGAATTCCTCACCCAGTTCCGCCCGGATATTCCGGCCAACACTACTTACAACGTTTTGACCACCAGCGGCGGCAGCGACCCTCAGGGCCCTACGCCAATCAGTTTTGAAGCGAATTTGGACATGGAGTACACCATGGGTGCGAGTACTATCTTGGATTTCACTAGATTTTCGTTGAGACGGATCCAGGTATCGCGACAAACGTATCTGTCGACTTCCTCTCTGTAGGTAATCCGATTGCATCGCTTGCCACCAGTTTCTTGGACACGACGACTTTCATCGCTGGGCTCGACAATCCGCCGACGGTGATGACGACCTCGTGGGGTGGAAACGAGGATTCGTTTGACCTGAGCATGGCAACGTAAGTAGTTTCTCTCTCACTGCAAACGATCTAAAATGTAATTCCTCCAGACGAATCTGCGACGGCTACAAGGCCTTGGGTGCACGCGGCATCTCGGTCATCTTTGCATCTGGAGACGTACGTCCCTCACCTTGCTTAACCACGTCGCTAAGATTGAATAGGGAGGCGTTCACGGAGGACACGACTCTGCCTCCGTCTGTGAAACCCCGTTCATCCCCGTATTCCCCGCCTCCTGCCCTTGGGTGACCTCCGTCGGAGCGACATTCGGCTGGGAGGAAAAAGCCTTGAACCTCAGCAGCGGTGGTTTCTCCAACTACTTCTCTACCCCAGACTACCAAACCACCGCCGTCTCAAACTTTTTGCAGACCGGCATCCCACAGAACTTTACCGGCGTGTTTAATGCGAGTGGGCGCGGATTCCCCGACGTCGCTGTCCAGGGGTGGGATTTCGCCATTTTGGACGGTGGGTTGACGACGCCCAGCTTGGGTAGCGGGACGAGTGCCTCTTCGCCTCTGTTCGCTGCTATCATCGCGTTAGTCAACGATCGGCTCGTCGCGGCGGGGAAACCTGTACTCGGGTTCCTCAATCCGTTCCTTTATTCCGTGGCTCAAGAACGGGGAGCGTTTACGGATGTGACGGAAGGGAGGAATACAGGTTACGAGTGTCCTGCGGGTGGGCTGGCGTTTGATGCGGGTGTGGGTTGGGATCCGTTGAGTGAGTGTATTCTTTTTTCCTTGTTTTTTTTTTCGTTTTTGGGCTCATAAATGCATTCAAGGTGGTTGGGGGTCGCCCAAGTTTGAGGAATTGCTTGCGGCAGCGGTGGATTACTAGACCTATATCTCTTTCGGGCAAAATTCACCTTTCGCTACATACGCTAGACGTAATTGCTGGTGAATCATTTCAAGGGATCCAGTTGAGTCTAGCACCGTTGGCAAGCTGTTGTTGTGCTCCAGACCGGGGTTCGATTCCTCGTGGTTGCTTGCGTACATTCGCAGAACAGTTTTCGTCCACGGAATTCACCCGCTCGGTGAGATAACCTTCTTCTCTCTTGCTAACGCATTGAAAGCATCCAGCTGAACGAGCATATCACTTAGGCCTCGAATACTCTGTGGATGAGACCTGGATTCGACTCCCTTCGATACATACGTCGGCAGGGCGGTAGGATTGTTTTCTTTCCGAGTTCCACGTGAGCATTAGATCAGCCCGGGGCGGTTCGTGGATTTGCATCCTTTCGCTGATCGTTGCTCTGCCGCCGATGCTAGGGTGTATCCCTGGATGACACACACAGCTTACAGGACTAGGGGTTCCACGTAGTTAGACTTCGTTGACTTTTTTATGGCATTCCTCTGATGAGAATTTGGGTCTGTGGCTGAAGCGGAATCCAGTCGTCGGTTGATTGCGTCTTGCGCCACACGCGTCCATTTTCTTGGTTAGCCCGATCCAAGGATCTACTGTTGGTTCCATCCATGGCCAGCTCAACTCGGCTGAGCAGCATCGGCGTCGAATAAGTATATCCAGTGTGTTCGACAACTGGGTTCCACTCCCTCCGGTGGATGATTGGGGAATGATGGTACACCGACTTTTTCTTTCCGAGTGTTCTACATTTCAACATGATACGGCCGGTTTCGATGGAGTGCTCCACCCATAAGTTATAATTGGCTTGACTATCTTTGGCTGCCGGGTCCGGCCAGGGTCGTGCGATACGCAAGAGGAAATACCCCCGCACCACTGCACAGCTGTTGAATTGAGTTGTGGAGTCGCATGGAGCGAAACAACGGATTCACGGCAGCGAAAACTGAGTTGCGGGATCACAACTTCCCGTACTTATACTGTTTTGAAAACCGCTGTACCAAGACGAAGGGAGAATTCTGTAACTTCCGTCTCCTCAACATGCTAACTTATGCAGAACGGAGTTTTAGGTTCGCGCGGCTAGGCAAGGTTAGGAACCTCTTGTTTGGTGGTACCTAACTACCAGGTTGCGAAACTATCTCCGATGGGGTATTAAACGCTATACTTAGCCTTTCATCTCCGTTCTTACTTACGAGCAGCTATGCGGTGGCGCACTTCGGCTGGCATTCGTTTCGCTGTCAGCCACCCCGCTACGTCGCTCTGACTCTGACTCTGACTCTCGCTCCTCTTCTTCCACTCTCTACTGCATTCCTTTCTCTATGCTCCTCCCGTATTACGACCGAGTTTCCGACAAGAACGGTGCGTCTACCCTACGTCGGGATCCGTATTCGGGACTCACGTCGCCTCACGCAGACGACGAGCGGACGTCGACGTTCCAAGGCTCGAGGACATGCATGGCGACGCTCGGTAGGCGTCATCTCATATGGGCGTCCCGGACTCTAGGCGTCGTAGCGGGCTTATCGCTCTTCGTTCTCTTCGTGACGACTACTCCGAGTCCGCGGACGATCTTATCCGCTTCCCCCGCGCCCTCCGATACAATCTTCTCGAACGCTGCCACGTCTACGACATATCTTTCCCCCGCCGCCACGCCCATGCCAGAGGCTGAGGAGGAAGAGGCCGGATTTGAACTGGTGTCTGAGGAAGACAACCCATCGAACCATACGTCCTCTCCGGCGCCAGACCCAACCGACCCAGAAGTCCAAGCCCGACTAGCCGTCGACGCGCTCTACGCCCGGCAATCCCGCACCCTCTCGCAAGCCATCGCGCGATACACCCTGCACACCAACCACGCTCCGCCGCCGCACTACGACCGATGGTTCGATTTTGCACAAGAGAAGAAGTGCCTCATCGACGAGTATGATCGGATTCATCGCGATTTCAAGCCGTTTTATCAGCTTGCGGAGAGGGATCCTGGGTTCTTCCAGTCGATGGTAGACCGGGCGACGAGTCGGTTGGAGAATAGCAACAGCTCGGAGGAGATTTGTGTCGTCGATGTGAGGGAGGGACGCGCAGAACTCAACGGAGATACGTCGTATAGCAGTGCCTGGCCTGAGACCTTCTCCAAGGTGCGTGCGTCAAACTCTCGAGTTGAGTTGAAACTCGACTGACTTCTGGATCTAGTTTTCCCATATCCTGCCCGACATGAGGTTCCTCATCAACGGCCGGGACGAGCCGCGCGTGGCGTTCAACTTCCGCTCGCCCAAGGCCCTCGAGAACGCTTTTGTGGTCAAGGACGCTGATCCGTTCAACATCGCACCCCGACCCACCGCCGAGTTCTTCCGCGCACAGAGTGGGTGTGATATTCCGACCGAGGCGACGGGATTCATGCAAAGTGTAAACGAGGACCATTCGTTCTTGATATCGACCGCCAAGCCTGGGTTCACGACGGACTTGTATCCTATGATGAGCATGACGAAGGTGTCGCCTTGTTTTGCGGATATTCTGTTTCCAACCGAGGTCAGTGTTGCTACCAAATCGGTAGAAACACAAGCTGACGAACCATTATTTCAGTATTTCTACGAGAGGTCGTGGTGGTCGGGTAAATTCGCGTTCGAGGATAATGTCCCCTGGGAGGAGAAGAGGCCGCAAATTTATT
This sequence comes from Roridomyces roridus, assembly GCA_029378245.1. Lineage (NCBI taxonomy): Eukaryota > Fungi > Basidiomycota > Agaricomycetes > Agaricales > Mycenaceae > Roridomyces > Roridomyces roridus. The sequence goes on along the minus strand of JARKIF010000144.1, from coordinate 45,576 downwards.
GGCGCGGAATGTCCAACGGGGGCATGATTGTGGGCTCCAACTACCACCACTTTATGCGGTTCAAGCTCCGCGCCCTCGCTCGAGACCACCCAGACCTGATGGACATATCCATTTCGCGGTTCGCCGAGACGCTCTGCGAGGACGAATGCGACCGCGCGCAAGTGTGGGCCGACTACAATATCACCGAGTCGCCCGAACCGAGAGAGGACATGTACAACTTCTGATACGCGATGGACGCGGATGGGACGACGTTCAGTGGCCGGTTCCTGTTGTTGCTGAAAAGTGGGAGTCTGGTGTTCAAGGCCACGCTGTTTGAGGAGTATTTCAACGACTGGCTTCGACCTTTTGAGCATTATGTCCCTGTCAAGCCGGACCTTTCGGACCTCGTGGAGCGGATTCGGTGGGCGAATGAGAACCCGGAGGAAGCGCGGTTGATTCAGCTGAGGGGTATGGAGGTGGCCAAGAGGGTGATGACGGACGAGCAGAATGATTGTTATTTTGCTGCGGTTTTGTTGGAGTGGGCGGGGTTGCAACGGTATGGGATGCCGCCGGCTGCGACGGAGTAGATGAGGATGTAATCTAGGGTATTTATTTAATGTAATATTCTGCGGATGCCCGAAAGAGAAAGAATTAACCTGGATTTGCCCAGAAAGATCAGAAACATAGAGGCTCCCCAGGAATCGAAGGCATTAACAAGGCATCCATTGAGCGCTGAGGACGGCCGCAAGTGCAACGCTTCAAACCAGCTCCAAACCACTTGAAGCTCCAGCTCTTGGGTCTGAGGTCGTGGTGGTCGTGGAGAAAGCTGGTAAGTAGCCGGTCGGTGATCAACGAGCATTGATCTGACGCATGACTTGCATGTGACGCCACCCTCTTGCTTTTGACCACCATCATGGTCCTGACGCGACGCGCTCACAGAGCCCGGATGCTGATAACCCTCTGGCTCCCAAACGAAGTGCTCAGCGAAATCATTCGATGTGCCTTCCAGTCAGACCGGGCAGCGCTCTGCCGCGTCTCCAAACTATTCCATGCACTCGTCCTACCCATTCTCAATCGAGTCTCGACACATCATCCTCCATCTGAGCAATTGGGACCGCTCGTTCCAACACATCATCGAGAATTTTTCTCGCGGTTTTATCGAGAATCCTGAACGTGCAGAGACTGTGCGATCTCTCTTGTTCCTTCGGCAAGTCTGACCATTGACGTGGAAGATGCAGCTGATAGCTATCTACAGACGCAGAAATTGCTACGTTCCAATCGACCACGACCTCTTCTGTGGAGCCATGAAACTGATGAAGAGTCTCGAGCGTCTATCTTTCAATGATTGGCACGAGCCCCCTATAGCCGTTCGCCTGGCTCACCTCGTCTTTCCTAACCTCTCGTGGTGCTCCATGATCGGCGATTTCAGTGCCTCAAAGCCGTCGGATTTTACCAAATTCCTCATCCGACATCCATCCATCACTCGTTTCTGTCTGCTCAGCCTGGGGGTCGTATTAGCCCACGAGGACGATACTCTCGAGGATGAACAGCCCATTCTCCCGAATTTACAGCGGTTCGAGGGGACGCCACTGTTTCTCCACAGACTCGGTATCCAAAATCTCAGGGCCTTGCGAGTCGGTCCCTGGGATCAACTCACAACGAGCGATGTCCAGGCTCTCAAGGCACGCACCCTCGGATCGCACATTGATTTCAATCACGCTCGTCCAGTCGCTCTGTCCCTCGAGCTTTCGCCTAGGGATCGAGCATTGGAGACTGTGGCTGAGGATATTCTCTCGCCGCTTAGGGCGGGGATGCCCCACATCCAGAGTCTTCAACTGCAAACATCGACGATACTCGCGTCGTGCATGGTAAGTCATCTCCAGCCATCACATTTCAATCTTTTTCCAACCTCATCTGATATACCAGGAAGCACTCAAACACATCAGTACAGAACTATCACAGTTTCCCTGCCTTGCGTATTTCTCAGTGACACACTGGGGTGACGACACGATCGTACTAGGCGACGAAGCTGTTTTCGAAATGTGGATAACTGCTTGTCCGACTCTCAAAGGTGTTTGTATAGGTGCACAGCCTTCCTCTGCACACGGATATCTAACACTGAACTCGCTCATCAGGTCAACTCGCACGGAGGAAAGTGGGGCAGAAGTGGGAACGGTGCTCTGAGGACGATTTCGATGAACAGGCCGGATTTTCGGTGTTTGATGAAATATGAATCTCAGGTTGAGTTGGATCAAAGATATTGTTGACGGTGAACACAAAATCCTCATCGTGGGCTACTACATTTGTTATTAGCAAACAGTGAAAACCTCGAAGTTAGAGCTTCAAGATAGTTGATCAGATATATCGGTGGTATGCGAGGTTGCACTTTGGCCGACAAACTTTGGCTCCGAGTCGGACTTGCGGACAGCGATTACGAGCGCACTCTCCAGTGGCGAACGGTCCGCTTTGACCTCACCCCGGATGGCTGAAACATGGCTTGATGGTTGGATTGCGACTGCCAACTGGTGGCAGTGGCAGGGCAGTGCACGAAGTCGGCTAACATCAGCCGGCAGTGGCAGGCACAGCATGTTATGTAACTTAAGTGCTTATCTAATATCCGCTCTTCTTCCTGACCTCGATGGCGTCTGCCCACTCAGAATCTGGCCTCCGTGCTGAACTCGATGAGATTTTCTTGGCTATCAACAAACACCGCCAGATTCTCAAGGACCTTGACAAGCAAAAGAGCGCCATTCACCGCCAGCTCAATTCCATCCTCGATCCCGTAGCACGCCTGCCGCTCGAGATTTCCTCGGAGATCTTCGTACAGAGCCTACCCTGCTCTCCCTCGTTCCATCCCGACGACGCACCAGGCGTGCTCGTGCGAGTCTGCCATGGATGGACCGCGATTGCTCTATCCACGCCGTATCTGTGGACTTCGATTGGTGCCGGCAACAAGGAAGGCCCGCTCACGGCGAAGAGGCACGAAAGGCTCTTCAACAGATGGGCCACCCGCGCGAAGGGCTGTCCCATCTCACTAAGTCTGCGGCCGTCGCAGCAGATGAGCGAAGCCTACTTGGTGCGGAGATACGCGCATCAGCTGCGAAAGCTCGAGTTGCATCTTCCTTTCAAGAGCGGCAGCTTTGCAAGCCTGACGGCCCCATTCCATTCGCTCAAGACCTTGACGTGCTTCGGCTCGGAACCATATTCTGCATACGCTCTCCGAGGCGGATTCTTGGAGCTCTTGCGTCATGCGCCCAATCTGGAGGAGTGCACTTTGGTGGGCTTCGAATTCCATGACGTCGACGACAGCGACACGGATTCAGACGGCGACACAGATTCAGAACGGACGGTCGTTCCTCCGCTGAATATGGTGTCTTTGAGACATCTGAAGCTCGGGCAATTCGACAGGCAGCAATTCAGACATGCTAATTCCGTCATTTTGCAGTATCTCACACTGCCCGCTCTCCGCAGCCTCGCCGTCTCGAACCCCGATATCCCTCACAACGACTTCGTATCATTTCTGGCCAGGTCTTCCCCACCTCTTCGGTCACTCTCGCTTAACTGGAGCAATTATGACATCGGAGGGTTGGAAGAACTTCTGCGTCACCTTCCCTCTCTCACTCAGCTCGATATCCGATTTGAGCCAGAGACCTCGACCTCGACGTTGTTCGAGCGTTTCGCTTGCGCCCGGGATATCGTCCCGCAGCTTCGATACCTCACGATCTGTGTACACTGCTTCCCGTTCTCGCAATTCCACATCGTGTCCGACGTCCTCGAGAGGCGACGTGGTTCACTTCGGTCCTTTCGGCTGAGGGCAGACACCGGGGACCCAGGGAAATGCGAGGTGTTACTTCGCGACCTTAAAGTCTACCCCAAACAAGAGATGCATGTGTTCATTGGTGACTGGCACCACGAGAAGACGCAAGGTATTTATCTTTACTCGTCGCATTACTGGGCTCATTCTATTTGTCTCGCCCAGCTTGAGCCGCACGCGCTTGTAATTACAATATGTTGCATCTCTCCGTTTCTGAGTTAACCTAATTATCTGTACAACGTTTGTGCGGGAAATTTCAATCTGACTCTCGTCAATAGAAGGCTATCAAATGCGGAAAGCGTACATACCTAAAAGGTTCTTCTCGCGCGTTCCGATGTAGATACGCATGCCCGACTCGGCTGCGAGCTGACGGAACGCAACCGCAACATGTTCGAACCCCTCGAATTTTTCCGCCGGCTCGTATATGACCAGCAGCTGGAAATCTCGGAGACTCGTACGTCTCTGAGTCAGCACACTCAAGACGCGGGGAAACTCCGTCCGGTCACCAATGTCCCCCCGGATCTTGAGATTTACGAGGGCGGGAAGAAGATCTGGGGCGTGGATCAAGATGTCGAGGAGGTCGGGAGCCAAGGCCAGGACGCTGAGGCTGGTGAGAGTAGGGACAAGGCGCAGGCAGGCGACCATGATTTCGCCGTGTTCGTCTCCCAGGTATGAGCCGAACTGCAAGGAGAGCAGAGGTGGTGAGGATCTGGTCAAGAATGCGAGGAGCATCTCCATATCCTCGAAGTGCATGGCGGTAGAGAAGAAGTGGAGGGTCTGGAGGGAAGGTAATGTAAGTTGGGACAACATCGCCGGTGAGGCGTTCAAGAGCCCTCCATCGCCGTCCTCGAGTTTCCCGAAACGGAGGTCTCGGAGGGACGTATGGGTGAGAACGCCTCGAAAGTCCATTGCCAATCGATCAAGGGAGGTTCGATACATGTCGAATTCCACGAGATTCGGTGCGTTGCGCATGATGTCAAGCAGGTCCTCTGGGTGATTCGGATCGATCTCCGCCTCGCCCATCGCGTGAGCCGTCAGGTGGGTCAAGGCCTTCATGGGGAAGCCATGCAGATATGGAATGTACCCCATGTCGCCTTCCGAGTCGATGCTGATGTCCAGCTTTTGAAGCCGATGCAAGCAGGGAACGAGGAGGTCGATGTCTTGGTCGGAAAACTTTTTCCAGGGACCCATGGACAAGGATATCGGGAGGTTCTGCCCCCGCTGGAGCCACAGGGAGAAAAGCAAGTTCGTAAATGCGGCATCTGGGACTCCAAGGTTGCTGATTGTAGTCCATAGAGACGGCGTTGCGAGCGCGATATGACTCCAGCTGCGACATACAGCCAAGAGTACGGAGGCAGCCTCTGCGTTCGGAGTGGATTGAAAGAAGATGTCGGAAACCATCTCGAATGGTAGACGCGCCATGGGATCGAGGACGGTGTTGAGTTCGCTTTTGATGGCGCACTGCTGGATCTCGAGGTCTCGTATAGCTTGTTTATGTCCCTCTATCGAGTCGGAAATCTGCGCGATACGCGCCCAAAGCTCGTGGGCAGACGACATGGTTTTTGGTTAAAAGTCTAATGGGTGCGGACTTGAGTTGCCTCTCTATTCATGGCAGAGGAAAAATTGAAAGCTTAGCTCACCTGGTAGCCTCTGAATCAAGTCCAAGATGAAAGTTGGGTCCAAGAGGCGTCTTTGTTTGGTGCTTCATCGTTTGTGATCCGTATCAGCCTTAAGTACTCATCTTCGCCGCACCCCGCTCCATCCATGAACCCCGGGGGTACTGCCTGACCTCGGAATCGACCATCTCACCTGGCCTCAAGTTACCGTTGTCCTGCAAGACTCAAGAGCCCATGACCAGCTGATTACTTGGTCATGGCCATTCGGTGCCTCGTGTACGGCAAGTGTACGGTGTCATCCCACCCATTCTTTGTTCTCTTCCTCCACCATCGTTGCCACTCCCCATCTCCAATGGCATCGAACACGACAGCGACTGCCCTTCGTGAGCAGTTATCCAAGCTCTCCGGTCTCTTATCCCTCCCGAACCAACAATCCCCGGACTCGCAGGGCGACCTAGAGCAACAGAGGAATATCGCACAAAGGAAACTGAACGATCTCCTCGATCCCATGCAACGATTTCCACCAGAGTTGATAGCGGCCATTTTTCTGCGGTGTCTCCCTGACCAACGCACGGTCGACTTTCAAGTGGCACCATTGGCCCTCCTGCACGTCTGCCACTCGTGGAGGCACTTCGCCGAGACGCTACCAGCGCTGTGGACCGAGCTCATTGTCGACACCGACAGGATGAACTCGGAAGGATACAACTCCATGGTAGAAAGCTGGATCTCTCGTGCGGGCGGCCGACCGTTGGCACTTTCCCTTAAAGGACACGAGACGCACACCCCGCGCGTCCTCGAAGTGGTGGACGGTTGTGCAGAGCAGATACAGGCTTTGCGGCTCGATCTATCCTCCCCTGAGGATCTTGGCGCCACAGTAGCGTTGCGGACATTCTCCTCCATGACGAACTTGACGCTCGCGCGCGCAAATCAGTGGTACTACGACTCGGACGACGAAGCCGACGAGTATCCATGGTCAGACAGCTGGGAGCAAGATGCCACAGTATTCATTCGGATGCTCAACGCAGCTGCGAATCTGGTCGAGTGCCGACTTGTCCAGATCAATGATTTCACAAATCCCCCACCTCACATCTTCACCCACTCCACCCTCCCTCACCTTCATCTCGGCAGGTTTCCGGGTGTAGACGTCAGCTCCAGCAGCGCTAATATGCTGTCGTACCTCACTTTACCGGCGTTGGAGCATCTTACGATGGCGAGCTGCGATCTCGAGTTCCAGCCGTTCTCCGACTTTCTCACTCGTTCGTCCCACCCGTTGCGCTGCCTGCACATGATAATGGAGCTTCAAGATGTAACTCCGGAACAATTCCTTGCCCTCATCCCCAACGTCGTCGAGCTCCATCTTTTCTCCGTGGATCCTGCTTTCAATTGCTCGTTGGTTGAAGCCATTGGAACCGGTCTTCTTCCCAAGATCCGTTGTCTTACCATTGGCGCAGTCTATCCCGGAGTTCGTGCGCATTATTTGCGAATATTGGATGCTCTAGGAGCGTTGTGCGCGCGATCGCATGATATTTCTTCGTTCTCCTTCCTGTGGAACGTCACTTCCAGTTCTGAGGATGGACGGGATGTGTATGCCGAGCTCACACCAGAGATACGGGCCGAAATGAGAGGGTTTATCGAGAAGGGGGTGCAAGTATACGTTGGTTCATTTTTTGAACGTAAAAATTATTTGTGAGGTGAGTATTTATTCGAAGCACTCAAACGAGCAGAGGTTGAAAGATTCGTCCAAGGACAGAGTCAATGCCGCCAATCCGTGGACGATTGGCGGGTAGTACATCTTGTATCCCCTTTCACTGGTAACTCTATCGATATTGCACGAAGCACCCATCGGATTATTGAGTTGGATGGCCCTGTTTCTGCGACGTCATTTCTACTCCCGCGGGAGCTTGTTCGACTCGAGCCCAAAGCATCTGCAATTGCCTCGACAATTTTTCTCGTCTCGAGTAAGTATATTTGACTGTGGCCGCATCCAATCCAACCAGGGTTGTGAACGTGCCAAGACTGAAGATTCGAGCCCAGAGTTCGCGCCGCAATTTACGGGGTGCACGTCAAAATCTGGGACAAATGCTTATCGTAGCTGCAATGGATAGTATTGCCGTCAGAGCACAGGTCCAGGGATTGACACTCGGGGATTGAACGATGGTTCGATTCCATCCGAAGGCGTAAATTTGCGGAGCCTCCTCTTTTTCAGATTACATGAATTGCTGATTTACATAGGAGCCCCTCCTTTTGATACAAGACGCCCATGAGGGGATATGAGTGTCTCGGATTAGTGTCCATACTTATTTGATCAGAGTGGACATTTAAATGCCAAGGTCCGTGAAGTAGATGGGCCAGATCTGCAAAGGAGTCTCCCACCCTATTCAGAGGCGGCTGGCTGACTGCTGCTATTAAAGGAGTCATTATGAGGCTTGGAAACCTCAACCGGTTTGAATCCGGAACGAAGATGGTTCGATTCCATCCAACGGCGTTCTTCGGACCACTCTTTTTTTCCAATCCGCGTATGTACAGCTTGTACAATTTACAGCGCAACCCCAATCTCCTCCTCAGCAACATACCTATAATTCTCGTTAATCCTCCTCACCGTCTCCAAAGCCTCGCGCTCAATAGCACGAACCTCCGTGTCAGTTTCCTCGTAGTCGGAGAGATAGCCGGAGAACGAGTGCACGGCTACACGGGCACCTCGCACGGGCACAGGTGGAGTGCCGATGTTCTCGATTCCAAGGGGCGCCTTGCCCTTTGATTTTGTGGATCGGAAGGAACGGATACTGAGCGCACGCTTCCGCACAGGCACCGGTGGTGGAGGATAGGTATGTACCGCCCAAGTCGGATTCATCGGTGGCATATTGGTGAAAATCCACAGCATTCGCTGTCGGGCGACGAAACAACCCAGACAAAGCGCAGAAAGAAAACGCACGCCGCGGTTTCGTAGGTGGCGGTGTCGGTGGTGGTGGTGTCCCGCGACGAACGAGCTGCACGGGGACCACAGGTGCGATGTTGGTACGGAGGCTCGTGCCTGTGCCTGTTCCCGTGTATAGGGACTTGAGGCGAGGCGTAGCGCCGGTTCTTGACGAGAGGGGGAGAGGAGAGGGGTGGTGGCATGGGGAAGATGCGGGGTCCTGCTGGACTGGAGCAGGGTGTTAAACCAAAGTGCGACATGTCGAGTTCCATGCCACCATGGGAGATGAAGTCAACGGTGGCGGGTACTCGAGTCGGCGTCGTGTGAGATGGGGCATCGAACGCCTTGAGCGAGCAGTCCGGAGAGGTAGGCGGGGTGTCCGAGGCGAGTGTTGCGGCGGCGTCGTCGTCGTAGGAGAGAGAGAGGGAAGGGCTCTCGGAGGAAGACATGCTGAGGACCGAAGGGTTGCCGTCGAAGAGCGAGGTCCTTTTATACTATAGCGCTTGTCCCTGTGTGCAAGAAACCGACGGACAATGCAACGACGCGCTTTGACCATTTTTGGGGAACAGTGGGCCTTGATTGGCCCAAGCGCGCCCACAGGTGATTTTCCGCGATGCAGTGTTGCACACGCTTGGATGTCAACGAGCGAGAAAAGACATACCAGCAGGACCTGAAGCTTTGCCAAAGTGTCGCCTTGAAAATTGAAATTCCAGAGCAAGCGGATGTCATAGCGACAGTCGGGTCTCAGCGACGGAATTAAGTCGGTGACAGAAAGGCCGAAGCGAGCACGGATTCCTCCACCCGCAGCTTCAGAATCGGCCAGTGCCCAGGCCAAGTCGGAGAAAGGGCAAGAGAAACGATGACCCGAAAGAGAAAGCGTGGTTTTGACAGATGATCCGATGATCTCGGACATGCTCCTTTTCATCAAAACCACCATCTCGCTTGCGTTTTCCTCTCCCCTCGTTCCCACCCCTCCCACAAATCCCCATTGTTTTGCCGCCGCCGTCGCCAGACCGGACTTCCTTGAATGACCTCACTGGCTACTCGATCCGAGTCGTCACGGGGTTCGCGGACATGAGAGCCGTGTGCCAGGGCTGTTGCCACAGCTCGAGGTGTGGCGTTACATCCCCCGTACCGTAGTCTCGGCTCACTGAGGAACGATACCATAATAGCTCTCTGGGATTCATGGGCTATTCCTGCACATCTGCCGGCGGCAGAACACTCATTTCGGACTTGATGTCCATGTCCTCTCTACCGACCCGGAACTCGCAAGCTCGCGTGGTGATGAATTCCTGGACGGCGGACGCACTACTACGTCCGAGTTCATTGCGCCTTTGGATTGTCAGCGCGTTTGTAGGGCGGCTCGCCATGTCTTGCTTTTCTTTCCGTCTTCGGACGGATCTTGCTGGGACGAGGACTATGGATGTAAACGACGAACTTGTACCACGCGCGCGTTTCTCTACGCACCTCGGTATCAATATCACCAAATGTCGCTCGTCTCACTGTCTCTCGGCCCCCATGTCTTTCTTCAACAATCGTCCATCCGAAATATTCTCCGCGGCCTATATCCAACGATCCCTGTCTCTCAGTGGTGCTCGAGCTCCTGCCAGCTGTGCCGTCCTATTCTTAACTTGGACAACGCGCAAAAAAAGACGGCCTACTTCTTTTAGTCTTTTTGACTCCACGCAAAAATAAATAAATTTTCCGTACCGGGGATTCGCCGAATGTCAGTTGCTTGATGCCGACAAAAATCTAGACAGACGTTGAGCCGTGCTGTGTGCCCGTGCCTCCTAGGCTGGTCCCGTGCTTTGAGCCACGGGCGCGCGGAATATTGACCGATGCATCCGACAAATATCCACCAGTCCGAGTGCAATTCCTTGCCACTAGCTCACGGGTTCCGGAGTACTTTGCGCATGTAAAAGACTCTCGTGGTATCATATAAAAGGTGGCTGACCGAGCGACTTTCAGCCGGTTCACCAACTCTACTCAGCGTCTCTCCTGAGCTCGTACGCACTCTTCCAGTTGAATCGGTTAAAAAAATCTGATGATTTGCTGTCGCAGACACTTTTCGTCCTTGGCACTCGTCTCAGTACGCCCTTGTGCCTCCGACGGTTAAACTCCGCTGACTTGGCTCTTAGCTTGGCATTCCGCAATGTTCCCCACCGCTGCTCTTGTTTCTTTGTGCTTCCTCGCCGTAACATACGGCCAGCAGATCGGCACCCAGGTCGCCGAGGGTTCGTGGGATTTTTTCGTGGGGCCCCGAAGCGCTTGCCTGACTTGATTGTAACAGTACACCCTCCGCTCCCCATCCAATCCTGCGCTGCCGGTGGTAGCTGCACGACTCTCAACACCGCGGTAGTGCTCGACAGCAACTGGCGCTGGCTCCACTCGACCAAGGACACCACCAATTGCTACACTGGTAACACCTGGGTGCGCAAGCTTTCTGAACGAATCCAATCGCTCGCTAACGCGCAACAGGACGCTACGCTTTGCCCCGACCCGGCCACCTGCGCGGCCAACTGCGCCCTCGATGGTGCTGACTACTCCGGCACTTACGGTATCACCACGTCCGGAAACTCGCTCAAGCTTGACTTTGTCACCGGCTCCAACGTTGGAAGTCGTGTGTACTTGATGGCGAGCAACACCGAGTATCAGATGTTCCAGCTCATCAACCAGGGTGGGTTGTATTTCATCAACTCTCAACACGTGCTCATTTCGCCACAGAGTTCACCTTCACTGTTGATATGAGCAACCTCGGCTGTGGGATCAACGGCGCTCTGTACCTCTCTGGTGCGATTTCTTCTTGGCGACCATTGTTCTTTCGCTGATAGTTGTGTCGCAGAGATGGACGCCGACGGTGGAAAGGCTCGCTTCCCTACCAACCTAGCCGGTGCGCAATACGGTGTCGGATACTGCGACTCGCAGTGCCCGCAGGACATCAAGTTCATCAACGGCGTGGCCAACATCGATGGGTGGACACCCGACAGCAACAATGCCAACACCGGTACAGGAAACATGGGTACCTGCTGCAATGAGATGGATATCTGGGAGGCCAACAAGAACGCTGCAGCTTACACTGTGAGTGTTCTTGATTTAATCTTTCTTTCCGCGATCTTATATTGGATATTTAGCCCCACCCCTGCTCGGTCGTCGGCCAGACTTCTTGCACCGGCACGGCCTGCGGCGCGGGCGCTTCCCGTGACGAGAGTCTCTGTGACCACGACGGCTGCGACTTCAACTCGTGGCGCATGGGCAACCAGACCTTCCTTGGTCCCGGCCTCACGGTCGACACGAACCAGCCCGTCACCGTTGTCACTCAGTTCGTCTCTTCCGACGGCACGAGCACCGGCACTCTGTCGGCAATCAACCGGCTCTACGTTCAGAACGGCAAGGTCATCGACAACTCGTTCACCAAACTTGCTGGTGTCTCGCCCGCCGTCAACGGCATTACGGATGCGTTCTGCGAGCAGCAAAAGAGCTTTGTCGGTGATGTTGACTACTTTGAGACGCTCGGCGGTCTCAAAACCATGGGCGAGTCGCTCAGCCGCGGGATGGTTTTGGCTCTCTCCATCTGGGACGACTATGCCGCCGGCATGTACTGGCTCGACAGCGACTACCCGCTCAACGCCAGTGCGTCTGCACCCGGTGTTTCTCGTGGACCTTGCTCCACGACTTCCGGCAACCCCCCGGTTCGTCACCCTCTTCTCTTCTGTTCTCAAGCATATATACTCATCCTCCATGACAGACGGTCGAGTCCCAACAAGGAAGCAACTCTGTGACCTACTCCAACATCAAGTTCGGTCCCATCGGCTCAACCTTTAGCTCAACCGGCTCCCAGCCCGGTAACCCCACTGGCACCTCCACTACCCCCGTCACCACCCCGACTTCCCCTCCCACTGGCGGCCAGACCGTTCCAGAGTTCGGCCAGTGTGGCGGTGAGACCTACACAGGACCGACGGTTTGCGCGAGCCCGTTCACTTGCACCTTCTCGAACGCTTGTGAGTGTTCGACAGTTGCCCTTTTATTTTGAGATGCTGATCTTGGACGTGATAGTCTACTCGCAGTGCCTTTAAAATGTGGGGTAGAGGGATAGATGTGGAAAAAAGCACACTACACAATTCCTTTTAACGATTTCGCTTTTTCGATGTAATCTCAACTTGAATGTGACGTGTCACGTTAATTACCCTGCAGCTCACGACTCGTTTGAAACACTCTCATTGAAATCTCAAAGTCAGTGGGTACAGCAAGCCTCACTCTTCATTCATGTAGTCTTGAAAAAAACACTTGCAGACTCCTCCGACACCTAGATCCCAGGCGATGCCGATGATGGAAGATCATGATTTGATCCCCAGCTCTGCGGCTCTGCTGGTTTGGTTAGCGGGCTGCAGCTGTGCTGTGACCTTGGGCTTGTATATTCTGATACCTAGACACTTGGACCGCAATTCATTGTACGGATTTTGTCCCAGTAGGCTCGTTCGACTCGCAAACTTTGCATATAGTGCATCCGAAACAGTAGAGACGAGGTCACAGGAAAACTTTCAATCCCCCACTCACTGAGTCAACCCAGTAATAGTAATCGCCGTCGAAATAGCCCCAACCTCGATCACACTTTCCCCAGTAGGACCAGGCCTGGCGAAGGAGTTGTCAACGCGGACAGAGTACGTCGCGTCCTGGATGTAGAACCACACGGGAAGCTGTCGAAAGTACTTTGAATCACATGCTGAAAATAAATAATGATTTGGATTCTTACCGTGGTTGTGAACGTGTCCAACGGGGGCGACGTCGACGCGTCGTACGTGCGGCGCGCGATCAAGACGGGGCCGCCGATGTTGTGCTCCGAGGAGCCATCGACGTAGTAATCGAGGAAGGTGGGCGTATCGCCCAGCTCCACCGCGCAGGTGAGGTTGGTGGTTATGGTCATGGTCTGCAGTGAATGAGGTTGGTTAACAGAGCATCAGAGGCAAAGGCGGGATACTCTACATACCTGGCCGGGCGCGAGAGTCGACGGGGAGACGGCGATATTCCCGAACCGTGCAGCTTCAGGGCAAAATCCAGCCTGGGCAACGGCGGTGGTAATGAACCCTGCGAGCGCAGTGAAGAAGAGAGTGTTGAAGCGCATTGTGGTTTGAGTTGATTCTTGAACACTCTCCCGTCGAGCCAATTTATACTTTCGAGAACCGGCGAGAGAAGCCCGTGGGCCGTGGATGAGTAGCAGCCGGTAACGGAACTGACATTGAGTCTCCATCGAGTCAAGAATGAGCAAGTGATTATTCCGTGGTCTTGTTAGCACGCATATGCAATTGGTGAAAACCAGCCGGCAATTGTATTGAGCAGCATTTGGGCAGGTAGGTCCTATAGACGGGTGCCGCGGGGACTCAAACTGGTTCCCTGCGCTGACTGTGGCCCCAGAATTCCAACGATAGGCATCGATTTCATGTCCGAAGTACTGAGTCATGCTCGGCGGACACTGCCCGTTCGTACGTTTGTAGAAGAATCTGGCGCGGTCCGTGTGTGGGGCGTGCCGCAAGACTGCTGTACATGCATTTAGCTGGCGGTAATTCGACGCCGTGAATCGAAGCTACTCGAGAAGACTCACCAGGCGGGCTGCTCAGTCCGTGCTTGCGGGACACCTGGCGCCGACAGTCAGATTTCACACTCAGATCTCGTGGACCGAGTGGGAGGCCGTGCTCGCGGATAAGATGAGGCGAAACGGCGTCGGAATCGGGAATCCAGAGCCCGAGCGAGGACTCCGAGGAGCAAAAACCGCAGTGCACACGAAACCCACACTGTTGGACGACTCAACGCTGGCAACAGAGATCCCATTTGCACAGTGCAACTAGTGTCAGGGTTAGCGCCGCACACTGGCGCCCACCTGGCGATGCGGTGGTGATGGTTTGCTGACAAGGCGTGATGTTGTTTGGCACTCTATTGCCCTAACCCTAACCCACCGTTTCATCCTCTTCTTCCTCCATGTCCAAACGACCAGGCTCGCCCTCTGGCGGGGCCGTCATCAAACGCGCCAAGGCGACGCCGCCACCGTCTAACCAGATTGCCATTTCCTCGAGTGGAGACAAGAGCAAGGGCCTCATTCGCACCGTCCAGCGCACTGGCAGCGGGGGGTAGCGGGACGGAGCTCGTTGTGACGGGATCCGACGACGGGACGGTACGTGTCTAGGATGGTGGCGAGGACGGTGGAAGAATCATATAGCTGCGACGGTGCGAGTGTCTACGCCGCAGCACTCGACAACGAGATCCACATCTACGACCTTCGCAAGGGGACGCAGCTGTCGATGCTCACCGGACACACGGACACGTCCACCTCGCTCTCGCTCTCCCCGAACGGCTGAGAGATCTAGGCCAGGTTCACCGCCTTAGCCGTTCGCATCCACTCTAACGACGCCGTCGCCGCCGTCCCGCTTTTCTCCCCACTCGCACCCACCATCACCTCTCCTAGACTGTGCTCAACCTGCCTGCTGCGCTCTCCGATGAGCTACACGACCAACCCAACTCGTCTGCCCTCCGCTGCCTCCCCACGTCTACCTATCTCGTCGTGTCTACTGGTACCGCCGCTACCATGTTCGCCTCATCCCTCGGCAGCGTATCTCGGCCTATGGCCCGGCACGACCTCCTCTCCCTCCACGCAGGCTCTATAGGTGCCGCCGTCGAGTCCTCAAATTCCCATGTAAGTATCCGCGTGCGTTCGTCTACAAGATAGGCTTACCGGGTCACATAAGGTTGATTCTCGTCGTTGATAGGTCCGGCGGGCGGTGGGTGGCGTGTCGAGTCGAGGAAGTACATGTCGTTTGTTGTACGTAGATGCTGGGATTGAATTCTTCTTTCACGCTCCTAGCCTCTGTGTCAAACGAATACCGAGTATAAGAATACGTACCATCCCGGCGATCCGAATTCAAAGCACACCCACTGGAATGAGATTAAACCCAGGTTCCGGAGTCATGATTATTGCACCTAGGTTGAATCAATTAATCAGATCTGCTCCAGTGGTTCGAATCCCTGACGACACGTTGGATCCCACTTGCGTGCTTGTTCTTCTTGGCTATTTGCACCCAATGTAACGGTAGACAACTCCTCCCCTTCATGCATGAGGGACAATCTTTGTGGAGCTACTCACAAGACGGGGCACACCACACCACTTGCGTGAACTACTTTGATCAGCCGGCACATGAATAAACATAGTTGTAGGAATCTTAGTCTAAGATAAAGGACACTTCAATTGAGGGGAAAACCACCTTCATTGCTAGCAGGCTACAAACTACACATTTCAAAATTATTGTGTATGTTCCAGAGAGTCAATCTGACTCTGAATTGTTGCCAGACTTGAGTCCAGTGGTCATCATCATCTTCTCGTGGTTCATATGCACGAACTGTCTCTGCTAAATCCCGCAACAGGGTTTCAAGTCTTTCCGGTCCTTCATCATCTTTTCTTCGTTGGCTTGGTAATGGTATGGACCTTGACTTCTCTGCGGCAGTGAAAATCATGGTTCCCAGGGAAAAATTCAATTCTCTGAGTTCAGCAGCTGGAACTAGATCTGAAGACCAGAATTGCTGTTGGTTTCCCATGGCTGCCCAAATGGTTGATTTGATCAGTGGGCCAAGAGCATCCAGATGGTGTTCGCCTGTGAAGGCAAAGGACTCCCAGATTGAACACAGCAATGTGGACACAAGGACTCTTGGTTTCTGCCAATTGCTCTCAACTTCTCTGTTTTTGATGCACCATACATCCCAGATAGTCGAAGTAAATTGTTTTGACAGAGTTGAGTAGTCAGGATCACTGGATGATGGGGTCCACAGATTGAACCATGTGAATATCTCTGAACGGATGTAAGGATGCCAACTTGTGGTGTGTGCCAGATTCCGGCCAATGTTGTAGTATTCACCCCCGATGATATACCATTCAGTTTCCATTTGCCCAAGCAGATGCCATATGTTCAAGTTCTGTGCTATGGACTGCACATCTGTGTCATTGAACCATACTTCCTTGCTCGCATGATTCAGGAATGATAGAATTTGGTCCCAGTTCCGAAAGTTGGATGGAGCACAGAGTGAAAAATGTTGCAGAAGCACTTTCAATAATTCAATGGGAGGTTTATTATGTAGACCATCTCTACACTGGAGAAGTGCTCTTGTAAGTTTGAGAGCAGTTGACTCAGAATCCAACACAACACTGTCTGCCTCCAACATTTGCTTCTGCTCAGATTGCAGAGCATGAGCTAATGCTTGATATAACCACTCAATGTGGTCTGTAGATAACATAAAAATTTCAAATTTTGCAGCATCCAACGTATGGATATCCATGACCTCAAATAGTCTGTATATGACATCCATTGAATCTTCCCCATTTGCTTCCGGTGAAGCAAGGGTTCGGCACATTTCAAATACCCATGTGAGCTCTATATGATATCTGATTGGAATGACTGGTGCTGGCCGAGCCTGCTGTAACACCTGCAGGATCTTTTTGAGAATTGAAAGCACATCTTCAGCCTGTATGCTGGTATTCCGAGCTTGTGTGTTCAAATTCTTGAGGAGTTGGAAAAACAATGGGCGTTCCTGTCCACTAGGGAAGAATTAGATCTGCTCTGGAGTGCGTAGATTAATCAATACGTACTCTTTGTGCATCCGAACCATGTCTTCTTTTTTTGAATTGTCTGATAGGAACGAGTTGACACAAAACAAGAAATCTGCAACGAGGGAAGAATGAACACTGCTCCCAATTCTCTCCAGGAATTTTTTCAACATGGAACTCCGCAATGACAAGGACGGAACTACATGGAATATCCAACTAGCAGCTTGCACATCAGAGGTGAAGGTCAAATTGGATGGAGAGAAATCCTTTGCTGGTGCGGCCATAATTGTGAGTGCATTCTCTATTTCTGGGGTTTCAACTTCATCGACTAGGGACCAAAATTTATTCCAGCCCTCTCTTTCTTCCACTGTGGGGTCAATCACACGCAGGGTACAATATGCTTGCCCAAAATTTGTGGCCAAGGATGACATAGTCTCGCGAACTCCAGAGACTGTGGTATAGCCCAACATTGATTGTTGATGATAAACACACTGTAGAAAGTGATCCCGTAATCGAGCCATCAGTGTTGGGAGATTTCCCAGATGAGATGGCCACTGGATATCAACAACAATTTCTGCACACACAGAAAGAATCCTGGGGTCTGTCGATGTTTCAATCATCCACGAAACTGCTTCGACCTCGGGGGATGGCACCAGGGGGTCATCCCGTGGACGGACCAGATATTCTTTGAGTTCAGATCCTGTGGTGAAGGGGACACTGGTTGTCGGCAGAATAGATTGTGGGCGGATATGGGTCCAAGTATTCTTTAATTTCACAGTTTGTTCTTGGAAGAAGGCCCTAGTTACTTCCAATATGCTATTCCAAATTCCTTGATAGGTTTGGAGATGAGCTGCTTTGTCCAGAATATCAGCACTGGCTATCCACATTTGCCTCAAAGGATAAGCAAGAGGGCTTTGGAATGGAGAGTCTGCAAAGGCCACTGCAGATATAAGAAAACCACAATAGGAAATAAAGCCAGCGGTTGTGAAAACGATGGCAGTGATTGCCAATGCAAGGTGAACAGTCCACAGATATACTGAGAGAGCCACAGCAAATATAAGCAGTGCAAATTGCAGCATCAGGGGAAATAACTGCATGATGGCGTCAAATTTCCACCGGCGGAGACCATCAAATTTTCTTTGTCTCTCCAGCCCACGTTCTGCAATGGTTCCTCGGCTTTCACCAGCCAAAGAATAGTACATCAGCCATTGCTTTCCCAGCACAGCCAGCAAGGCAGCGAGGAGTGTAGCACTGAGGCTGACATAGAGTAGGCATTGGGCCACCAGCACTGTAATTGAGGGGTGTGGTACTTGGACCTCAGATTGAATTTGGATGATGAATGCTGAGCTGACAGCAGAAAATAAACCTGCCTGTGGAAATCAAATCAGTGTCAAGATTTGACAGACATCCAAGCAGACACACAAAAATCAAGGTTGTATCCAGATCTGTCCCATATTTTTGTTGATACTCCCGGTCATATTCATCTGAGACTGCTTTGTATGCATTCCAGAACTCTGTCTTCTTGTCCACCACGGGTTTCTTTGGTGTGAGATCTTCAACCAATCTGGGGGCACCAATAAAACACACTAATACCAGACGGGACACATATTTTACCTTCTCATCTGTTCCTGATTGTCTTGCACCACAGTTTTTAAACAGTTCTGAAGCTCTTCAAAGAATCTAGAATTGTATTCAGAAATCAAGAAGAGCAGGGACCAAGTAGGCTTACCCCCTGTTTGAGAAAACCGGGAAATCATCTCCAGCCTGTTTGTCAGAAGGGAGAGACTCCATGTGGTGATTGGGGGATCAGAAGGTCAATCACATACTTCCGGTCCCTTTATATGTCAGGTGTGGCGTCTCCCGTGATGAGTTACCATCTTTCCACATGTCAAGGATATATTTGGAAATTCAGCCGCCCAACGGTGGTTGATTATCTCTCATCGGCTGCTCAGAAGATTAACAAGAAAGAGCCATATCCTGGGCTTATGTCTTTTAACTCTCTTGTGCCGACCCTACTAGGTACACAAACCAACTTCTCATGGCAAGGATCGTTATCAGCGTGGGATGCCGAACTTATTGCGATCAGAACAAACCTTGGGCGCTGATCAAGGGCTTCTGATTCACCTGAGCGAGGTATCCCAGCCAATCATGAATTCTTAAGCATAGGGTGAGCACACACAAAGGAAACCATACAATTGGATGTGAACTGCCCAGGGGCCAACTGCGGCCTTTGCGTGTACCTCCGTCGGAGGCTCACTCTGTCTGCGGCATGATTAGAAGGGAGAGGGAAGAAGTGAAGCACACACCGTAGGTTGTGTACATCAGCTCGCGGTACGATTTCGGATACATTTCTGCCAATGCACGGAATCAGAGTCCATCGGGGAAATGAAGCAGACTGCCAGAAACGCACCGAGAACGTTGATCAGCGCCTATCCCAATCTCAGTCACTTCAACGCAAGAAGACAAAAACTTACATGAATCGCCGCACCAGCGGCAACCCCGTCCGCAAAGCTATCCGCGCTCGTCTGCCCGTCCTTGCACACCGAAAGCGAGATCACGTCCGTCTATGCCGCATTGCGCGCCCGTCTGGGCCGACTACAATATCACCGAGTTGCCCAAGCCGAGGGAAGATATGACACGTACAAGTGCCGATACGCGATGGACGCCGGTTAGATAACATTCAGAAAGAGATACGCCGTCCTTAGGGCATCGAGGCACTGCCTGCAAATCAAGATTATTGCCACAGGTGAAGCGAGGGAAAACTCTCCGCCACCAAGAACCATCCGGAATCGGGAGTCGAACCCCGGCTCTGCACTACGAACCCTCCGTGAGGCCTTGATGAATGGGTTTAGGTTATCCCCGTACCCAATCGATAGTCATCTTGGACAGCTGTAGAACAGAACAACCGTCAGCCTTGAAGAATGCGGACACATGAAGAAAGGAAACGAGGGTACTCTTATAACGATCCTTGGGGATCGGAACCCTTGACGTAAGTTACACCTTTGTTTGTGTATGAACGAGGTTCACATGCGTGGCTGGTAACACCCGTCACGAAACTTTGAAGTCACGGTGTTACTCCGAAAAAAATGGTCTTGCCCTATTCCAATTTCCGAAGACCCAGCCAGAAACATATTCTATTGAGCCGAGCTGAGCTGGCCAAGGATGCTTTCATTCCGTTAGCAAGCGCCACGAGAGAGATCAGCCCCCAATCAGCCCCCGCACCTGGTTCCAACTGGCTGGGGAGGAAGCTGACGAGTCAAAGGCAAGAGTTTGACCAGAAATTTCAAGGCATTGAGGCTTCCCTTGAACACTGAGGACGGCCGAGGATGCGGTGGTGATGGTTTGCTGACAAGTCGTGACGTTGTTTGGCCCTGTATTGACCTAACCCTAACCCACCGTTTCTTCCTCTTCCTCCGCGCCATGTCCAAACGACCAGGCTCGCCCTCTGGCGGGACCGTCATCAAACGCGCCAAGGCGACGCCGCCGCCGTCCAACCAGATTGCCATTTCCTCGAGCGGAGACAAGAGCAAGGGCCTCATCCGCACCGTCCAGCGCACCAGCAATCTCGAAGCGCCCATTGTCAGTCTCGCTGGCGCCCACTCCGTGCGTGCTCGTCGTTGTATACCATGACATGTCCACTAAAGAGGAGGGTAGAACGAGATCCTCAGCTGTCGGTTCGATCCGACGGGTCAAAATGTCGCTGCGTGCTCGGCGGATCGGAGTGTCTGTGCGTCGCCGTCCCCTTCACTCTTTCCTATCCAACTAACATGACACAGCCCTCTGGCGGACGTACCCCCCGAATACCAACTACGGGCTCCTCTCGAGCCTCACAAAAGCGCCGATCCTCGACCTCCAATGGTCCCTCTGCTCGCCGCAGCTCTACACTGTCTCCGCCGACCACACGCTCCTCACGCTGGACGTCACCACGGGGCAGCGCGTACGCAAGATCCGTGCGCACCGTGAGATCATCAATAGCGTCGACAGGACGATGGCAGGGGGTAGCGGGACGGAGCTCGTCGTGACGGGGTCCGACGACGGCACGGTACGTGTCTGGGATGGTGGCGAGGACGGTGGGAAGAACCATATAGCTGAATTTGAGGTGGGATGCCCCGTGACTGCGGTCTGCTGGAGTGCAGACGGTGCCAGTGTCTACGCCGCAGCTCTCGACAACGAGATTCACATCTACGATCTCCGCAAGGGGACTCAATTGTCGACGCTGACGGGCCACACGGACACTCCTACTTCGCTGTCGCTCTCCCCCAATGGCTCATTCCTCCTCTCGCCCTCGTTCAGCAGCGTGACGCTCATCCACGATGTCCGCCCCTTCGCCCCATCGCCGACACGCATTCACCGTACCCTCACGGGCGCTCCAGCGGGCTTTGAGCACACCCTCCTTCGCGCTGCGTGGAGTAGGAACGACGGGGGCGCACGGGTCGCTGTGGGCGGTGCGGATCGGATGGTATGTATTTGGGATGTAGAGAGCGGGCGGGTGGTGTACAAGTTGCCGGGCCACAAGGGGACTGTTACGTCGGTGGATTTCCATCCCAAGGAGCCGATTAGTGCGTGCTTTTTCTTTCTTATGGCTCGTTCTTTGAGTGCTGACTGCTTGATTTGTAGTACTGACGTCGAGCAAGGACGGGACTATGCTCCTGGGCGAGCTGGAGCCCGGGATGGTCATGTAGTGTGTATGCTGTATGTAAACTCAAGGCAACGAGTTGACCTGCATCTGCCCCTCTATCGTCATGCGATACTAATATCTTCATGTGGCTGGGATGCCTCTCGTCCGTGTCTGGCGCTATACTTCCCGCTTTCTGGACCGCAGCCTTGTCTCTTCAATCCAGCTCGAGGGATCCCTACCTGTTTGAGTGCCGAGGCCTTCCTCTTTACCGAGAGCACCATCCATCCTGACATCTCGGCACTCCTATGTGCAATATTTCCTAGCAGCCAGAACCCTTGGGTTTCCTGCACTTCTGGATCGATGCATGCGTCACTTGCAGTCATTCGGTGTATCCAGAGGCAGAATGAGCTCAATTCCCTCGCCGAATCGACTTGCGCCGCCGACGCTCGGGCGTTGTAAATTCCACTCACTCCCTAACACAGTACTCCCTCCCACCTAGCAACAGTTCCGACCGTCTTTGCTACTATTATACATCTCGGAGATTCGGTATTCCTTCTCTTGCATCCCGCCATGTATTTTGCCATCTCATTCCAATTCCAACAGAAAAACCTTCTCAACCGTACCATCACCGCTGCATCTGCGCTGGCCACCGTCATGGGATACGACTATCCTCTCATGGCTGGGAAGCCTTTCGTCCGGCGCTATTGAGTGCTGGGTTGCAATAGTAACAACGCGGTTATCTCCGTTGGACCGTAACCCTCCTGGCACCCCCGGTGCTTCATTTCCATGCGTGTGCCATATGTGGCGTCCATATCTTTGGCATGAAACATTGGGTCTGTTATGATTTTGTCTGGGTACGCATTGGATACCCGCGTCGACGCTCGGGCGTTGTAGATTCCACTCACCAGCAAATACAACCGTGCTTGCTATAGTACTACAAATTCGATGGGCAAGTCGGTATCCCTACTCTCACATCCCCCATGTCTTGCGCCATCTCATTACGATTCCAGGAGAGAGACTTTCTCAATAGCGCCATCACCGCACCGGATGGAACCATACAGTACACGATAACCACAGCGACAAAGGGCTGGACTTCAACTCGTACATTGACCGAGGTTTCCGGCACGCGGGCGGGCTTGGTCGCTACCATTAATTGGGTTTCCAAGACATTTAGCATCGAGGGAGACGAGCGCCCCTGGGCGGATTTGAAGGGCACGCCGGAGGCTAGAAGTTTCTGGTCGGACATGTACGTGTGTCGTTCATTTCTTGCGAGTATCCGGAGCTCTGAACTTGGAGCCTCGGTATGTAATGCATACAGAAAGTGCCGCGTGTGGACCTGGGCTGGATCACGCTACACTGTGCGATACGCCCCAGACGATGACGACGACGGCAAGATGCGGTACATTGTCCAAGGACAAGGAACACGCAAAGACGGCGCGGGGCTAGCAAGTGTACATACTTTCGCCGGTGTCATGATTCATCTCGCTCATGGGAAAATCTTCACAGGAAACATCAGAGGTATCGTCGCTCAACCTCGCCCGCTTCTCCCCAACTATGGAGCATCTTTTTCGATCTACGGAACATGCTGCTGTCACCTTTTTGCCAGAAACCGTGAGAAACTGAGCGGATCTTTTGGTTATTGATTTTCTTGACCGCCGAGGCGAAGCGGCGCGACGTATGTTCATATTCCCTGGCCTTGGCGTTCTGCCCTTTCTCAATATCATACAGAATGCCTAAACTGGTCGAACGCAGCACTATCAGCTTTCTACTTGCTCTCCTGACCAGCGAGTCGTCCTCGCGCTGTGACTAGCTCTGACAAAAGGCTTTATATTCACACACGGAGGAACCCACTTCTTTGGTCTATTTGATTTGAACTAAAGTACATAGCTTTGCGTGGGCAATAGTGACCGGTTATCGTCGTTGTACAAGTCGGTATCTCTACTCTCACATCCCCCATCTCATTACGATTCCAAGAGAAAGACTTTCTAAACAGCGCCATCACCGCACCGGATGGAACCATACAGTACACGATAACCACAGGCACAAAGCCTCAGCGGAGGTTCACCCGGACGTTGACTGAGGTTTCTGACCCGCGGGCGGGCTCGGTCGCTACGATTAATTGGGCTTCCAAGACGTTCGCTATCGACGGAGACGAACGCCCCTGGAAGGAATTGGAGGCAAGGCACGAGCTGAACAGGTGTGTCCCTGATATTATAGAATTGGGAGCGAGTCTGAGCTTTGAGCGTCGATAGGCAGAAAGTGCCGCCTATGGACCTGGGCTGGATCACCCTACCTTGTGCGATACGCCCAAGACGATGACGGCAAGATATGCTACCTTTTCTTTCCGTCGAACACGCGAACACGGCGTCTGGCTGGTAAATCACTTGTTTTCGCAGGTTCATCATCCGACTAACGCGGGGGGAAAATCAACAGAAAACACTAGGTGCATCGTCGCTCAACATCGCCCGCTTCTCACCGATTGGACCTAGGCAACACGCTGCGGTCAACTTTTCCCCAGAAACTGGAGAAACTGAGCGGATCTTTTGGTTATTGATTTTCTTAACCACTGAGGCCTGAGGCGGAGCGGCGGGACTTTCAATGATTCTATTTTGGCGAACCCAACTACATACATATTTACTTGAACCGATGCACAACCTCCGCCTGAATGAATTCTTCCAGCGTCCCGAATTTGACGCCAAGCGCAACGAGGTCGGGGTTCGGGATGGGTGTGTCGTTGTACATTCCAATCTTCGCCTGGTACAAGAACTACGACCAACTTGTCAGCAAAGGAACGATTATGGAGAGAAGGACGCAACACACCATCTCATCGAGCTCCTCCGCCCCCGCAGTCGGAGGTGAGATGAACGTCACCTCCTTCCCAATCGCTGCAAGCTCGGCGTCAACTACAAGCAGTGGAATCGAACCTTGAACTCACCCTTGGAGATAGCGGCAGTGAACTCGGGATACGTGAACTTGGCGGTAATCACAGGGTACGTCTTACCCAACACGCCCTTACTCGGGTCGGCGTAGTTTTTGAGCAAGGCGACGGCTGCCTGCCCGAGTTCGTGCGCTACCCAGGTGGCGCTTTGGTGGTCCTCGGGACCGTATTTGGGGATTGGGACGATGTAGTTGCCGGTTTCCGTCTTTGTGAGGGATCCGATTCTGGAGTGCATTCGTTCATTCACGTAGTCAATAGAGGAGAAGAAGGCACGCACTTCCACAGATTCTCCAAGAACCAGCCAGTCGACAAACATGCGTAGGGGATGCCGGATTCTTTGAGATACTGTTCGGTCACTGCCTTGTCTGCAAAGAAAAATGAGTGAGCGAGTGGTCTCCAGCAAGAGAGAATTTGCGCACTGTCAACGTGATAGATGTGCGTGTACAACCCCTTGGACTCCTTGGTGGCATTCGGGAGGGTACTCCAGATGAAAAACTTGATGCCCTCCTCCTTGGCGGCGTCGACAAGATTTTTGCCTTGCACGAGCTCGCCCTTGCCTTGCGAATCGTCGGGATTGTAGATTTCAGGATCCCAGAAGTTGACATTCTGAATCGCCCGCATAAATCAGTCCAAGAAAGACAAAAGACCAGCTGCAAGACGCACCCCAAACACAGCCTCGCTCCCACGAATAGCCTTCTTCACACTCTCCTTGTCCCACAGGTTCCCCGCGACGACCTCGACGCCGCGAGCGATGAGGGCCTGGCTGGCCGCGGAATCAACGTTACGCGTGATAGCGCGCGGGGTATATTTCCCGTCAGCGAGGACAGCGTCGAGGACGGACGAGCCCTGAGTTCCCGTTGCAGTGAAGATGGAGATGATGGGCATGATGTGGTTATTGCGACATCGGTAAGCGAGATGCTGGCTTTTTATGCTGAGCGCTATCTTCCCCAACACCTTCTTGAGGCGGTGTTCCGTTGGACAGCTGCCCGGTCTCAGCGGGGGCGCTCAGTGCCGATGGTGATCATGTTCGACCACATTCAATGGGCAACACGGACCTGACCGCGCGGCGCACCTCTGGGGATACAAATTAACGGGAGAAGCCAGGCCCATCTCATTCGGCGCCGATCACGTCAGTGTTTGCATCGACATTCATTAATATTCTCGCCCCCGTCTGCCGGAACACCGCGTCTCCATATAACGCACCTCGTTTCAAGATAGGAATCAGACCGCGTTGCCACAGGTGTGATGATTAAGTGCTAGTAGTAGTACAACGAGTAGGATGGCTCGTTTCCAGCGGAGGAGCTACCTACCGGGGCTAATAGTAAAGGTGATTCCGACGCAGAAATCACGCCAATCGTGACTGGTAATCACGTCAGGTGGTGATCCGGCTGCTATCACATCGAGATTGGCTAATATGCCGCCGCCGCTTCCGCTTCCGTCTCCGCCCCCGCCCCGCTGCACGTGGCTTGTTCCTGGTCCAGCTGGTCCTTAGCTCAATCGTCGCTGCACGAGCTCGCTCTTCAAGAAACTTATCATGGGTTGATTTCATAGCCAGGAGGTGCCGAAGTGCCGAGTCTACGCTCGCATTCAGTCGTTCACAAGTTGCTGAGGACTTCGAGTTGGGTGTTGAAGACCACAGTATTTGAGGAATATTTCAACCACTGGCTGCGCACTACCGTTCCCATCAAACCGGGCATTTCGGCACTCATGGAGCGCATCAGATGGACTCGGAAAAGAGGCGCATCAATATTTAATGGGGGTCCATTACGGTCATTTTATTTACTTGAACCGGGGTACAACCTCAGCCTGAATAAACTCCTCCATTGTCCCGAATTTGACGCCCAGCGCCACAAGGTCCGGGTTGGGGAAAGGTGTGTGGCGGTACAAGCCGATTTTAGTTTGGAACGAGAACTGCATTGCCCGACTTGTCAACAAAAGGAGCGATTTCAGGTTGGAGAAGACTACAAGGTACCATTTCATCGAGCTCCTCACACCCGGCACTCGGGGGGTGAGACGAACGTGACCTCCTTGCCGATAGCTGCGATTCAGACCAACTCAGCGCAAGCAATGCAGGAAAACCGAAAGAACCCACCCGTGGCAATGGCTGCAGCGAACTCGGGATACTTGAACTTCATGGTGATGACGGGGTACACCTTGCCCAACACGGCTTTGTTCGGATTGGTATAGTTGTTGAGCAAGGCGACGGCTGCCTGCCCGAGGTCATGCGCTACCCAGGTCGAGCTCTGAGTGTCCTCTGGACCGAACTTCGGGATTGGGATGACGTAGTCGCCGGTTTCTGTCTTTTCTAGAGAGTTTAAGCTGAATAGATTCATTCGATCAGCCAACAAAAAGGAAACGAGGGGGGAGAGTTGAAATGCACTTCCAGAGATTCTCCCCAAACCAACCCGTGGCAACACACGTGTAGGGGACGCCGGATTCTTTGAGATATTCCTCTATCACAGTCTTGTCTGGAAAGAAAGAAAGAGATCATCACTGTGTGGTGGAATGGAAGGATCGACAATCCTCACTGTCAACATGATAACCGTGCGTATACAGTCCATTTGATTCCTTTGTTGCATTCTCAAGGGTACTGCAGAAGATTTTGGTTGATGTACGCACAAACGGGAATCGAATCAACAGACCTCCAAATGAAAAACTTGACGCCTTCCTCCTTGGCGGCGTCCACGAGATTCTTGCCTTGCACGATCTTGCCCTTGCCCTGCGGATCGGTTGAATTCCGCACTTCAGGATCCCAGTAGTTGACGTTCTGTAGCAACGATGATTCGAAATCAGTTGAGGCACTTAGAAACTGCATGCGCAACACGCACCCCGAATACAGACAGCCTCACTCCCACGAAGAGCCTTTTTCACACTCTCCTTGTCCCACAAATTACCAGAGACAACCTCGACGCCGCGAGCGATGAGCGCCTTGCAGGCGGCGGAGTCGACGTTGCGGGTGACGGCGCGTGGGGTGTATTTCCCGTCAGCGAGGATGGCTTCAAGAACGGATGAACCTGACAAAAGATTGTTAACAACTAACTGGTCTTCTCGGTGTGCATACATCTCACCCTGGGTTCCCGTCGCAGTAAAAATTGTGATGATGGGCATTCTTGAAAACTTGGTAGTACTCCTTCAAAAAGAGATGCTGGCTTTTATGTCGAGCCTCGCCAAAGGACGCGCGGTGTTCCGCGGGCCGCCCCCGGTCTTTGCGGAAGGATTGTGATACATGCCTTCTTTCCGTTTACATTCCGAAACGGCCCATGAGGTTCACGGACTCGGAGCAAATACCCCGCAGTCGTTCCTCCATGTTTTCAAGATTTTACCCCGCTATTTCCACATCCTGTGACCCGCCTATTCAACATTTGAAGCGCATTCAACTAGTACCATCTTTTTTGAACCTTGGTCCGTTCTTGGCAGAACGGTTCAATCAAGCCGACTACCGTGTGTTGCTTTCTAGGCAATTCGGAACACCGCTCCTTAAAGGCATCAAGGCCTTGAGGGTCGAGTCCAGAAATAACACACCTCGTCTTCCAATATGAATCAAGACCGGGCGCTGCAGCTGGAATGAAACGATCAAGCATGTAAATACAACGACGGTTACAACAGTGGATTTAGCCATCTAATTCCTCCTTCCACTGCGCTCGATTCTTCGAAGCATGCCGCTTGGTAGCTTCCGCTACCGCCATCGCATACGACCCATCGTCCTCGTCTGCCGAATTGCGAAGAGTCAGTCAAATGCAGCGATACCCAGAAGCCGCGCACGCACAATACTTCAAGGAATTCTGAACCTCCAGCGGATTTTCAAGGTCAGGCGTCAGCAAAATTCCATACACCTGGCGGAAAATCTCCTTCAAAGTAATTTCGGGTTGCCACAAACGCCCCAGTTCCGCAATACAAACCTGCGGTCAATGAGTCACCGCGGCCTTTAAAAACGCGGGGGACGACTTACTTTGCCTTGTTTAGAGACCTGTATTGATTTGGGTTGAGTTGCCGTGGACCCAAAAAATAGATAGCCACTCACGTTCGGATGCATGATGGTAGTCACAAATCGCACCTCCGGAGCGTCGCGCGGATATCCAGCTGGCAGGTTGCACGTAACAAGGAAAGTGCCACCACTGTACGGGCAGTCAATTCCGTTCGGTGCTTCAATAACGGCTTTCAAGAACGACATATCGCCATCGACGACGTAGAGGTCGATGTTTTTATGAGGTGTCACCACCATCTCTTTGATCTTCAATGCAACGTGAGCCATTAACACCAGGCATCCAAACGCAGCTCACCTCGCGCATAATCTTCTTCACACGGTCATTACCACCCACCCTCCCAGTAACCTTCTCAGCCGCCTTGACCCTCTGTTTGAACCGTGGATGAAGCGCCCGGGGAGGGAACCGGTCGACAGTAATCGGGTCGATGGGGTAGCTGTGCTTATTCGCATAAAAGCTCAGCGGAACGCGGGATGAGAGCAATTCGGCTTTCGCTTCGTTTTCGCGAGGCGGACGTTCGGCAGAGTACAACATGGTTTCGAGGTCCTACTCCAATGAGTATATTGAATTCTATGGAAGAATCGACACGTACGAAGATACTGAGTGCGTCCCCGAGAGAGGTATTGGGAGAGAATCGATAGCCTCCTGTGATTTTGTCAGCAAGAGCACCCGACAGAACGCCATGCCTACCAGTCGCAACGGATATAGCGCGCAACGTAGGATCGCTAGTGGGACCGACTTGCACCGAATCCACGATAATGCCAGCCCGTTGTAGAGCCAAGCAGACAGCCGGCGCTGATATCCGCGAGTTGGTATCATCCCCGTCTGAGACGATGATTATACGTTTGCGGAGCTTGGGCAGGTCAGGTCGATACTCTGTTAGCACGCGCCTCGCCGAATCGAGCGCGTCATATACAGCGGTCTCTCCGTAGGCGTCCTTGTCTTCGAGTTTTTCCCGGAAGTTCTCAAAGATGGGCGTGAGCTCTTGGTCCACCGAGGTATAATTCGAAACTGGGAGAAAGTCATCGGATATTGCTTGGAGAATACAGAGGGGTAAACCACGCACACGTGACGAGCCCCAGGACCAAAGACACGGAGGTATCAAAAGAGCCCTAAGACGAATAAGCTGCTTGAAACTCTCACCACAAGACAACAGAGCCTACCGCGCGATTCAAAAAAACATTGAACAACTCCTTCAATAACTCCAAGCGCGTCAAATGGCGGCTCTCACGCCGAGCCCGACGAGCGCCGCTCGTCGGGCGCCACGGAGACAACTCCAACTGGATCGCGTTCCTTGGCAAATATTGTTGTGTAATTTTGAGCGGCTGTTGAGGCTCCAAGACATTGCCGCGGCGGAAGCCATCGGATTTCTGAAGATCATACCTATCAAACCGGTGAATGGACGCGTGGAATGAAAAGAAGGTGATTCGGACCAAATCATAGTGTCATCCATTGCGCAGTCTTCGGCATAGACAGCAGCATAGCTGAGTACGAGCAAACCCGAGGAAGATTCCTTGGGGAGGACCAATCTAAGAGGAGGGCGATGGGTGGTGATCTCGACGGTCACAGTGCCACGCTTGTGCGGAATGTGCTGAGCCATGACGACGAGTCCGCCGTTTGGCAAGACTTGCCCCAAAGTCAACATAGACGAGTCCTGGATCGTGGTGCTGAGCACGCCACCAGAAATTCTGAGGGAAAAGATCGAGTATTTCGCAGACGTGGCGCGATGGGCCAAAGCATACAGCGTCCGGGTCGTCGTGCTCTTCAGGAGGTGCCAGGTGATCGTCTCTCCGCCGTGAATCGGGCTCACGTCGATGAGACTCTTTTGTTTGCGAGGTAAAAGGTCTTTACCCGCAACCTAAGAGAATGTGAGGGTTGATTTTAGAATCAGTGACAATCACGTACCCAAGCCGCAACAGCCTTCTTCAGCTGGGACGCCGTTTGCCCCGACGGCACAATGTGCCCCATCGGCCAACGGGTTTGATCCAGTATCGAGCGAACGCCGACATTGACAAACACTCCGTGCGGGGCATCGTTAGGAAGAACGGGATCAGTCAAAAGTTCGCCCGTGCTGGTCATACGGTCGTTCAGTTCCTGGACGCACACGCAATGAGAATGAAGCTCTCACCTGAAATCGACAAACTTTCGAGGAACATCGAAAGGTGCAGTCCCGATGTTATCCATATCTGAGCCATCAAGAGGTACTGTCGCAGATCCTCCCTCTGCTCAGAGTCGCCTGTCGCTGAGACGAAACACGCAAGCTGGAACACCTGGTGAACAACGCCGAGGTTACAAGATAACGAATGTATACCTTCGACTGGTCCATGTCAGAGTCGTCCTCCTCCGTCGCGTCAACGAGCTCCCTCGACGCCAGAGTGGTCAGATTCTCTAGAAGTCCCTCCCCACGCGGGTAAGAACGGTCAGCGAGAGTGAGCCTTGGATAATGACATTCGCGATGAAGCGTCTGTAAATATGTCTTGGCTGAACGGACCAATTGATCAAACTAAAGTACAGGCAAGTCGAAGGAGTCTGGCCTGAATCAAGAATTTCATCGTAGTCCAGACTTTCAACACATCGCGCAGCGATTTCCTGAGCCTCGTCGTCACAGGCATCGTCGTCTGAATCGTTATCCAAGTTTGAGGACCCAACGACCCCCGATTTCGCACTCATGGATTCGCTTAGATCCAAGCACAGGACGATGGCCTACCCACGGTGCAATCAGTGTTGTTCGAGGTCAGACGATTTCAAAAGAGTTCAACTCACCTCATCCGGCGTGCGCGAGAGACTCACAACCCCGTCAAAACTATCTACTTGCCAAGTATCCTCCGCTTGACGCGCCTTGATAACGTTTTGCAAAGCGTGGCTGACTTCATTAACGTTCACCTCCTTGTCGCCTCCATTCCTGTGTGAGACGTGGGTATAGGAGCAGGATGCCTATGAACAAACGCACGTTGGACGGAAGAAATTCACATCACGGCTCGCCCCACACCCACGGCCGGTGAAGACGGCCAACAACCCTAGTACGGGAGGATCAGAAGCGGACTGGGGTGAGAGTACACAGCATACCTGCTGATCGACGACGATACAAGGCGGGACAACATCCATAGACTTGAGATCCAACGGCCCATGGCTCCCCAGATCCGTCTGATTTGCGCGCCGAATTGCCGCGTCGAAATCGCGGGCGGCAGAGTCGAGCGTGGCGATAAACGCGGGCGGCGCAGACCCGATGGCAGCTACGCGAAGGAGGAGGGCGGTGGGTGCGTTCAGGGCTGGTATGGATGGGAGGAGGTTCATGATCGAGGAGTCTTGGGCTGATAAGTCGTTCACCGAGATGACACGTTCGGGGCGGAACAACGCGCCGCCTGGCTGATAAAGAGCTGCAACGGCCCACTCGACATTGTCGTCGTTCATGGAGACTGGATCGCGGAGCCGTTTACGCGATAGCTCGCATTCAAGAGGAACGTCCTCGAAAGGTGGCTCGGACGGCACGCCGGAATCGGCATTTGCAGCGCTCGCAAAATAGGCCAACAAAATGCGGACCTAGAACACTGTTAGCTGAACAAATTCAGTACAGAGATTCCACTCACCGTCTCGAAACGGCGCGAATCGCGACCAACAATAGCCGCTGGTCCTCTGGAAGAAAACGCCCCCAACGCCTGATACAGAACCTCGGCCAGCGCCGCCTTCTCCTCTTGTCTCGGGACCTTTTTCGAAGCGAGTGCAGCCACTACCAATTCCAATCAGTGCCGCGTCAAGAAAAAAAGAAGAACAACGTACTCGTTCGGATGGCAGGAGGGAACCTCAGCACTGCAAACGCCGCAGCCAGGACTTTCCGCAGCCCATCCCCCTTTGGATCCAGGGAACTCCCGAACAAAAACAAGGAAGAGAGAAGCGCCGCCATCCCGCGCGGTGTCTGCTC
The DNA here is from genome assembly GCA_029378245.1 of Roridomyces roridus. Classification (NCBI taxonomy): domain Eukaryota; kingdom Fungi; phylum Basidiomycota; class Agaricomycetes; order Agaricales; family Mycenaceae; genus Roridomyces; species Roridomyces roridus. Next base: position 13,214 of record JARKIF010000144.1, on the reverse strand, counting down.
AACGCTCGGCTGCCACGCCGCATCGTCCAAGAAGGCTGAATGCTTCTTATCCTTATCCTGCTCTGCGTCCCCATTGCCGGTCGGGAGCGTGCGTTTCACTGCGTAGAGCCAGATGGTCCCCGTGGCTGTGACCGTGCTTGATGAAAGGAGTTGTCGAATGGACACGCATCCGCAGGCTATGATCGGAGCACCCGACGTGTGTAGGTCGACTTTGAATCCAGATCCCGTGGACCGCGGCATACTCGTTTGTCTGTCAGCAGCCTCAAAGGCCTTGACAGGGAAAAGCGGCATGAAGCGGTTTCCTTGATCAAGGTGACTCGACAGAGGACAGACGCTAACCAGAGCCGAGTGCGTGAAGCGTACCGTGCTGGAAAGCGAATCAGCGGGAGGTACGATGGAGGAAGAGAACAAGGTACTTCGTCTTAGGATCCCTTGAATGAACACGCAAAGAAAGGTTGGAAAGCGCCGTCGTTCTTGCTTCGAGGAACGCCTCCACGAGTTCGACGGTCTTGTCGGCAGTGAGTATGATGGGCGCACCCGGGGCGACGCCATCAACTTGGATTGGAATTCTGTCGACTTTATCGCCGTCCCAGACGATGATGAGGTGCGGTTCACTCGTGCCAAAGTCGACGGCCTCGCGCGGGAAACGTTGGACGGGACAGCCGGCCGGGCAGCGGGCGACACGGAGGTCGCTCTCTGAGCGTAAGCAGTGCGCGTGGTGTAGATGGCCACACCCGGCGTTCTGTGAACGATCTCACGAAAGTGGCCAAAATAGTCAACGCAGGAGCGTACCTGGACTAAAGGGCAGAATTCCTCCTTGCTAGTGACACAACGGTGGCAAGGGGAGGCTAGAAAAGATCAGAGGAGTCGAGTTGATACGGACATTCCTCACTGAGATCCTCCTCGCACAGCGAGCAAGTCGAGGACTTTGCATCGGGGACATCTGGGTGCTTGTCAAGTCACAGCCAATGCGGCAAGCATGCAACACGCACCGAATAGCTTGCTGTGTGAGTAGGGACAGTCATCCAGCATGCAGTCCGAACCATCACGGGTGAAACGGCAGTGGAGTGTGTCGAAAATCCCGTCTTTCTCGAGTTTCTGGGAGATGGAGCAGCTACAAGCGAAATCGTCGTGGTGGCACGGAACTTCGTCGACGTTCATACTGGCATCATCGGATGAAGACCACTGGAGAACACGCGCAGCCTCACGCTCGAGGTCGCTCTGAGCAGCATATGAGGTTTTTCACTGGAATGCGACGGAAGTCCACGCACCAGGGTCGTGTTCCCACTTATCATCTCCCCGTCGAATGCAAGTACCCCATTCGTGGCCTCAGTCTGCTCTTTAGCGGTCCCTTTGGCGTGAGCGATGGCATGGTCTGCGGTGATGAAGCCGATTTTGTAGCGCTCGATGGCGTCCGGGGTGTCCAAGGGCATATCCTGATGCTCGGCCTTGGTTTCTATCGGTTCTTGCTTCAATGGAGGCGCACTTGACGAATCTAGCAGATCGGAGACGATTTCCTCTTCGATGAGATCGATGGTGCTGAAGGCTCGCCAGTTAGAGAGGGAACCGGTCGGGAAACGCGGACGCACTCTGTCCCGACGTCTGGGCTCGGAGGCGCACATACGCGAGCTGAAACAATGAAATTCGGCTCGATAACATCGATGGTGCTGAAAACATGAGTTGGATGAGGAACGGTAAGCAGACCCGTACGCACTCTTGTGGGCGAAGTTTGAAGCCACCGTCGATTTCCATCCTAATTCCTGCCGACTGGTTGAAGGTATCAGCGATCTCCTTGGCGAGCTCTGCGTTGGTGGCGTCCGCATGGATGGAAATCTAAAGAAAGATCGGTCAAGAAAGGTTGTCAGGGAGCGCTCCTCCTGACCGCTGTTTTGCGTATTTTCGGCGGGCGGTCGCTGCCAGCGGAGTCATCCTCGAATACGACACGGATGGTCCGCTTCTGGGACGCCATGGTGAGGGTTTTTGGTGTGGATTCAATCAGGGGTCAGAGGAAGAGACAAGGCGCAGATAAACATGGCACAACACTGGTGGATCATCTCATGTAATCTGTCGCATCATCTGATCCGGGTATTTGCCATCCAAGGGTTGAAACAAGAGTTTGTTGAGAGCTTGGAAGCTCAAGTACCGAACCACTGTGGTTGTGAAGGCCCCGAAGGCAAGAAAGGTTGATATACACCGAATCTCCCGAGGGTTCTTCTCCGGAAGGATTCCAATTTCTGCGGTGAGATTTTTTCTCAGGAGGCACTTCGCGTGTTTCTTTCAACTCAACCACCCCCTTGCTCAAGATCTGGCCTCACTATAATTTAAAAGAACGAGAACTTACTCGTCAAGTTCCCGTAATACTTATCTGAACATCCTCGCAGACCTAATCCCGCCGACAGTGCTATGTCATATGTATTCCTATCACGCTGGGGTGTGAATTCAACTTAAACCACCGCCGGTCAGTTATGCACGGTTGTCAGATGACAATGCAACTGGCCATGTCAAAGGCATTCATTTTGTTTCCGAGACCCTCGAGTAGCCGACTGAGTAGCCGAGTTCAACTCCTGCATAATCCGTGTGGAATTCCACTTCAACCGTGTATACACTGGTGCATGCAACTTTCACTAACTCCGTCCATTGGCCCATATTGTTTAATGGCCTGGCGCACAGTTGCTGTACTTGAACTTGGTGGACTCGGAGCTGTATGATATTTTCAAGTTGCATAGATAGCATGATCGGCGGCCTTCAAATTTCCTCGGCGGCCTTCAAACCCGTCGGCGACCTTAGTGGCAAGTACCCGGTGGCGGGGGCGTGCCCCATCTTCAAGTTGGGAATGATCCACACTCTCCCAATTTCTTAGGAAGGTCACGCAAATTGATTTATTTCAGCTGGTTGAATATTGAATCCACGACACACGGTGCTGATTGGAAAATTCACTCTACCTCTGCACCACCGTCGAGCAGGGCTGAATGATAGGCATAAACGCCACACTTCATGCACCCTGGCCATGAGTGCCTGACAGGAGTATATTAACTCTGACTGTCTTCGCCACCATTGATGGTGTCAACCACCTGGAGTACATAACGACCACCATGAACTTTACGATCCCCAGCATTCCCCCAGCTAACATATGTCCACCACACAGAGTCCATTCCGCGGCTTCGGAGTCTACAAACGGCCCGCGCACCTCACCCGGTCAGAATTCGAGGCAAAGTACCAAAAAAACGTGGATGCTCTCGTCGCGCTCCCCGTTGCCCAGCGAACCATCATCAAGTATGAGATTGTAGGTTACTGATTTCAATTTCTAGTGCTGCTAACGGAAACCTCGCTCCCAGTGCATGTCAACGACCGACTGTGACGCAGTCCTCACCCAAATCGATTCGGCCATCCAAGAGGACATCATTATCATCATCGTCGACACCCGGGTATGTACGCCGTCGATGCATATGCTTGGGATACTTGAATTGTTGATTTGTGGCAGACTCGGGAAGATTTTTTGGAGGTACATTTATCTGCCACTGCGGTCTAAAATCATCTCATGACGTCCCTCACAGTACTTGAGCGATCCCGCTGTCCAGAAAATAATCAGTGGCTTCGACGACGGTGCAATTCCGGGAGGGGGCAGATTCTCTGCACGAGTCGTTACGAAGCTTCAGAAATAGGGAGGGCGGGTCGAAGGCAAAATCAGTACACATTAGTGTCGTGTTTGCTTCTGAAAGATCTAAGTACAAGATCGAGTTGAACTATTATAGTGCCTGTCTACGAGAGACTAGTGTTGTCTCGTCAATCTGACTCAATCAAGCGTATCAGCGTATCAGCGATCAGCGCTCCGTCGTGCGCGGCCCCAGTGCTCCTGGCTGAATGATGAATTTGTTGGGACTTTCGTCTTCACTCTAGCTTTCATATCGCTCACTCGTCGGACTCGCCGTCCACTTATCTGCGCAACATCTGGGCCCTTGTTTTGCCGTCGCCAGTGTTGCAATTAAGGGTCTTAATAAGGGTCCCCCCCGAAGCAAAGGCCTTTATATAGGTTAAGGGTTAATGAGGGTCCCATTTTAAGGGTCAATTTAAGGCTTAATTTTCCGCAGAGGTCGCGGAATGTTAGCACATTTTTGCGGTGAAAACCGGGCATTTCACCGAATGAAGGTCTCAAAATCAGTCTCTGCAGCCAGGACCTCATAGTTTGCTCAAGTTCAGTGGATAGACAGGTTCTCATTGTCCATGAACATGCAGCCGAGAGTTGCCGAGCTCGAAAACCTTGCCATCACACACTTGACATCAGGTCCGTCATATATTGATGGGTCAGAAACGGAGGCCGAAGCGTCGGAACATCTGCCGAGACTAGCACTGCCACACATGTTAAGGGTTATTAAGGCCTTACAATGGATCCAGCTCGATGTTAAGGCCTGCCCTTAACCTTAACTTAAGGCCTTAATTTGTTAAGGCCTTAACCCTTAATAGCAACACTGGCCGTCGCTCTCATCTGACACGCCTCCTTCATCTCGGAATTCTCGGAGCTCACCACTGGTCTCTGTCCCTAATACATCTCCGTCTCCCAGCCCGATCCTTCTCTCGATCGCCGCTCAAGTACTTGTCAGACTTGGCGTTGTACGTGGTGTGCCTTAGTTGTGCCACTGGTCCTAGGACCTAGTCCACTCCACCCACGCGGTCGTGGTTGGGTCGTAGATATTCTTCAGATATTCACTGTCAGCTCGGGAGCTCAAGCAGGAATTTATTGAAAAATTCAAACCCCTGGTCGTCTCGGCGTGATGATACCGTCAAATAAGTAGCCAAATGTCCCCTCGGGCAGGCTCGGCACGGCTGGCAACTTAGTTGTACCGAAACCACCGCGGTTCTGAGGGGATCAAAGGCAAGAAAGGTTGATTTACACCCCAAAGTCAGGATCTCCAAAGTTCTTCTTCGGGAGTGTTCCGACTGGGGCCGTGGTGAAAATTTTCCCAGGAGGTACTTCGCGTGTTACATGTATACTCGTTCAACTCAGCAGCTTGCCGCTCTCTCGTCACAACGACACTGTAATACAGATCGGAAAATTCGCTCCACCTCCGCACCACCGTCGAGCATTGGTCGAGCACCAGTGATTGGAACAGACGCCACACTTCACACTTCACGAGTGCCTGACAGTAATATTAGAAAGGTGCCTGGCGAGCATTCACCCTGCCAACCACCTGGAGTAGATAACGGCCACGATGAGGACGATCCCCAGCATCCCGCATCTAACCCATGTCTACCACACAGAATCCATTCCGCGGTTTCGGAGTCTACAAACGACCCGCGCACCTCACCCTGTCAGAATTCGAGGACAAGTACCAGAAAGGCATAGACGCCCTCATTGCGCTCCCTGTTGTCCAGCGAATCATCATCAAGTATGAACTTGTAAGTTATGTACTGATTTCATTTCTAAATCATCCTGTTGCTAACAGAAACCTCGCTCCCAGTGCATCTCAACGACCGACTGCGACGCAGCCCTCGCTCAAATTCATTCAGCCAACCAAGAGGACATCATCATCGTTATCGTTGAGACCCGGGTATGTAAACCGTCGATGCATATGCTGGATTACTTACTTGAATTTTTGACCTGCGGCAGACTCGGGGGGATTTTTTGGAGGTAAACTGATCTGCCACTGCGGTCTAGAATCATGTCATGACGTTCCTCGCAGTATTTGGGCGATCCCGCTGTCCAGAAAATAATCGGTGGCTTGGACGACGCTGCCATTCCGGGAGGGGGCAGATTCTCTGCACGAGTCGTTACGAAACTTCAGAAATAGGCACTGCGGGTCGAAGGCAAAGTTCGTACATGCCAGCGTCATGTTTTGTTCTGAAAGATCGAGGTACGACTCGACATCAAGCTGAGCTGTTAAGGTGTCTGTCTACGAGAGACTAGTGTTCGTATCAGCGCATCAGTCTTGAACCCGATCAAGCGCATCATGATCAATACTCAGCCATCACCGCGTACAATTCCTGTCTCACTGTCCACCACCATCATCAGAAAAATGTCAAGCACGGTCCGAACGGCGGAAGATAGGAAACCTTCTAACAAACCCCGAAGTCTAAGTATGTCGTGGACCCTGGCGGCAGGCCACGAGTGACTTGCACGATCGTTTTAACTCGCACTGTTCTCCCAGGAGGTTCTTCGCGACGACCCACACCTCCGATGCACCTCGCTCCCCGCGCCCATCTGGAGTATATAGCTGTCCCCATGAGTAAGATTGCCTCATCCCCCATTCTATCCCTTCATCGCACCAATGTCTACCACGCAAACTCCATTCCGCGCCATCGGAGTCTACAAACGCCCCCCACACCTTACCCTCTCAGAATTCGAGGACAAGTACCACAAAGGCGTAGATGCCCTCGTCGCGCTCCCCATTGCCCAGCGAACCCTCATCAAGTTCGAACTTGTAAGTCACCCCTACTTTTTGTTTCCAGTTCTAGATTCTGGATTCCTTCATTTCTACACCATCGCTGTTTTTTGACGAACACCTCACCCTCAGTGCTTCTCGACATCCGACTGCGACGCAGCCCTCGCCCAAATTCATTCGGCCAACCGAGACGAAGTCATCATCACCATCGCCGAGACTCGGGTATGTACCCTCCGCTCCGCATTATTCCTTGTTCACTGGCTGTGCGCAGACTCAGGAGGATTTTTTGGAGGTACGATCATATGCCCCAGTCCAATCTAATTGACAAACCTCGCAGTACTTGAGCGATCCCACTGTCCAGAAAATAATCAATAGCTTGGACGACGCCGCCATTTCGGGAGGGGGGAGGTTCTCTGCGAGAGTTGTTAGCAAGCTTCAGAAATAGGCCCGGGGTCTGAGGAGGGAAGGCAAGGCAGACTTCAAAGCCAAAGTGATTCGTATGTACATTTAACGTTGAAATTTATCGGGATTGAAATTGTGGTCTGGGCTCAGGCGCTCTGTATCGTACTCAGAAATGAACGAAGCGAAGCCGAGAAAGGAGAACCTACATCGCGTCTCCTCGTCTCGGAGGTCAACAACATCAATAACAAAAAGATCCGCTCCATCTCTCCAAGTTGCGGCGAAAAGACGACAGCCGCATGTTCCGAAGGGTGAAAAAGATGCTCCACCACTGGTGAGAAGCGGGCCAAGTTGGCTGACGATGCATTCGGCGTTTTCTTTTCAAGTCTGCCCATGAGCCCTTCGAGAGGATGAGAAACCCCAGCTTACCAACCACACGCCGTCCTCGCGTGTTCCACGTACAGTATACCGCATCTCCCCGTCCTCGTCTCGGGCGTAGCGCACAGTGTAGCGCGATCCAGCCCACATCCATACGCGGTACTTCCTAAGTATTCAGGCTGTCAGATTTCCGACTGAAAAAGAACAGTGAACGAGACGCACGACAAAGGCCCACTAACCGCCTTTCTGTCCTTCAACTCGGCCCACGCGCGCTCCACCCCGCCAATAGCAAACGTCTTGGAAACCCAATTGATGGCAGCGCGCGAGCCTGCTCGTGTGTCCACCACCGTGATCAGCCGATTGGTTGAGCTCCAGCCCTTGTTCGATGTGGCTATCGTGTACTCTATGGTACCATCCGGTGCGGTGACAGCGCCGTTGAGGAAGTCTTTTTGTTGGAATCGGAGTGGGATGGCCTGTAGCGACATGAGGGATATGAGAGAACTTGAAGACGCCGCCGCGAGCGCATGGCAAGGATCCTCGTTATTAGTTGCCAGGTGGGAGTTGAGTGGGATCAGCGACGCCCGAAACTCCCGGGAGGATTCGGCATGATACGTATCGCGGCGGAAGGGCGGCGGGGGTGCCGGCATTGATCGGCATGAGCTCGGCTGGTATCCAATTGGCAATGAGCACCGATTCCAGAACGGAGGAGCCCCACCAACCTTCGCAGAGTTAACTTGACAAGACAGCGAAGTTTTCGACGTCGAATCCCGAACTCAGAACCATTTCTGGATCCTCGTCTTCCACCCCAAGTCTCGCACGCATGGAGAATCCGAGACAATGTCCAGATGACAGGATAGACAGCTGTAGAGTTGCCGCAGGAGTCGGAGTAAAGAGGCCCATGCCGCTCAAATGGGTAAAGATTTCCCTCCCGGTAATTGCGATGCAACCCGCCGCAATGTACAATCAACTGCATGCGGGCAGGTGGCCCCAAACGCGCAAGGTAGAAGGACGAGATGCTTCCCGTTAAGTTGGCGTCCTTTCCACGATGCGTCACTGGCAGATACGCATGCGCAGTTGCTGGGGTAACCGGGAAAAGAACAACGAATATGGACTCACATGGTCTAGGCTATACCCTACAAAATTTGAGAACATCACCGACGTGGCGTGGCTTCAAAGTGGAGCTCTAGATGTTACATTTAATAACGGCTTCACACAGGCAGGGCATTACGGGTATTAAAAATAAGGCTACCGTGTGCAAACGTCTGACTATTCCTGTCCAAATTACCGGAGACGGGTCTCCGAATATCCGTTCACGCGTGAATTCAATCGCTCTACCCAAAAAATCAATATCACAGCGAGGGGCATAGAATGGGACCCGTACCTGCCTCCGCCTCGTCTCCGAGGCAAGCATGATCATGACGAGAAACAACCTGTCCTTGTCCTCCAATTTCGGGGAGAGATACATCAACGCGTTGTCCGGCGGCCGCATAAAATGGTCAATAACGGGTGTGAGGCGCGCTAGGTCGGTGCCCGCTGCCTGGGAGTCCGACTGCGGGTGGTTCAGCCCCAGGTACGAAGCGAAATTTGAGAGGGTCTGGAGGAAAACGCACCTGCCACTTGCCGTCCTCACGCGTCTGCCGAATCGCGTATCGCATCTGACCATCCGCGTCTCTGGCGTACTTGACCGTGTACGAAGGCTCCGACCACTTCCATATCCGCCATTTCCTGCCCAAAAGCGTCTGGCGTCATATTTGCAAGCGGGAAATCGAGGACGTACGAGCTGAGAGGTCCCCCGACGACCTTCTTGAGCTCCTTCCACGGCCGCTCGACGCCGCCGATGACGAACGTCTTGGGATGCCACTTGATGACGGCGCGCGCACCGGTAAGGGACGTTACGATCGTGTGTCGCTGCATGTAGTACGTCTGCGGAGTCGTGACTGTGAACTCGGCCACGCCGTCAGGCGCGACGAGCGTGCTGTTAAGCATGTCCCAGGCCTCGAACCGCAGTGGAGTGAGGCTCATGCCTGCACTGGTAGTGGAGGTCGATAGAGATGAGTGAGACTCCATATGACTATGACGCCGGATGGATGGATGTCGTGCAAGTGGGAGTCGTGACGACCGTGCCGTGCCGCCGCCGGCGACCTCGAGTGCATCCGTTTAATTCCGTTTCAGCTCGTCGAATGGGAAGTGAGCCGGAAGATAAGATGGAAGTTGCTGGGTACATGTTTTTTCCCGGGATGAAGAGTCCATAATTAACATGGAATCAGTCGCGGGACTGCCGTGGAAGACAGACATATGAGGCCAAAGACACGGAGGCCCAGGCTCGAGAGGAGAGGCGGTCCCACACGGGCCACGAGGCTATACTGGGATTCTTCCCGCGGTGGGAGGCGCTTCCAAGCGTGTAGAACCAGAAGCGAGGCACCTGGATGTCGACCCCTCATCCCCTTGAGCTGAAGAAGGCCGCCTGAAAGCCAGCGGTGATATCCAGGGAGTCCAGTCAGATGGGACATCCGCTTGCGCTTGTGTCCAGTCGCGCAAGGCCGCCCCAGCGTGGTGGGAGCAAGGCGGGAGGAGGGCGGGAGACGGCGGGAGAAAAAGAGATGCGTATTCGGCAATCACGGATAAAATATCCGTCTCTTTGTCACGAACTCTCATCTTCCCCAGGCACCAACTCTAGGGTGCTGTAAATTAGTCCCAGACCCTTATTTACCGGTTAATTAACCCGGTTTATAAACCAGGCGTTTATAAACCGGTAAATAAACTGGTGTGCAAAGAGATGAAATCTGAGCTCTGGGTCAGAATTTGGGCTCTGGAAGAGCTCCTGCACACCTCTGAACCTTTTCTGGCACTTCTTGGACGTCCACAACCCCCAGAATTGCACTTCAAGTCTTTGTTGGGCCGCTAGAACACAAATCAGACAGCGATCAGCGACCTTTGATGGGATCATGATGCCCTCAGGCTGTTTTTAAACCGACCGTTCAACCCAAACCTTTATAAACCGGGTTTATAAACACCGGTTTATAAACCAGTTTATAAACAGGCATTTTTTACAGCACCCTACAACTCTGACTCCATGGTGCTATTCAACGTCCGTGGAAACTCGGTCTATCCCAAGTTTTTGTGTCAAATTCGTATCTTGCGGCGCTGACTGAGTCCGGCGCGCCCAATACAGCGATGATTCTCCGATGCTCCGACGCCACGGCAACCTCGATGTCGAGCCTCAACTAGTAGCGAGCGCTCAAGCACTCACCTATTTCTCTCTTCAATCCCGTTTATCTCCCCCTGCTGCAGTGCCCAGAGGATCAGATCAGACACGGGGATGGCACGGTCATGTCGCGGTGAGCGCTGTCCCTGCTGATCATATCGGTGCTTCACATCACCGAACGGCGCTCTGCCAAGAAAAAACTAATCCATTTTCGGGATGAAACCTAGGAGATTCTCGCTTGTAAAGCCGAATGCCCGTGCGCGCCTTGGATAAAAGAGCCGACTCTGGTTGTTTCCCGAGGAGTCTCAATGGCAACGATGCACACCCTCCTTTCTGTTTTCGTGCTGGTCTACACTGCTCTTTCGGCACATGCTTCGCCAGACATTCTTCGCATCGCTCCTATGACATCCGTCGCCTCGCCGTCAACCACCACACCAACTTCATCCTCTTCTGCTCACCCAACTTCTGCTTCACCGACATCCGACACACACTTGTTCAAACGGGCTCCCACCTTTGCAAAGCGCGACGTTATCCTTGTATGCATACTTCCGGTCGAGCCTTCATGCTCAGACATGGTCGCAAACTGCATGGACACCGTTAGCAAGCGTGCTGTACGTCTCTCGCTCGCATTGAACTACCCTTCAAGTTCTGACCGTTCTCTAGACAACTCTTATCAACAATCTCTGGAGTGTCGAGTCTTGTGTCGCTGCGGCAACCTGTTATGGGGTACGTTCCCTGTTTCTGCTATCTACCACACCCTCCTCAACTGCTCTAGGTCGGAAACTTGATCACGAGCGTCGAGTGTCAAACGGGCTTGACAACGACCAACCTGGCCCAACCAGCTCTCAATACCACCGTCAGTCGACCCATTTGGATGAAAACCTGACTCAAAAGGGCCCATAGATATACACGCACATCGTTGGAAGCTGTGCTGCCCTTACATGGTCCGTGCTCGGTCTCATTTCACTTCCAAACTTCCGAGAGCTTATTTTTTCAACAGTAACATAACTCAGCAAAATTATCTGGACTTTTACGCCAACGAGTTGGGAGCTATCAATGCTCCAGATCGCCCAACGTATGAACTGTGTCTGCCCCGGTTGTGCGGAATCCTTCATAGCTCATTAGGTCGAACGCTACGGTTGTTGCGTGGTGGACTGCTATCACTAAATGGACCGGTACTGGGAAAACCGTTCCGTATTCAAAGTAAGTTCGCTTCACCCTTTGCTGACTTGAATGACGAGTGATTCCAGCTTCACCGATTGGCTGCACAACTCATCTCAGCCGGATAATTCGGTCTCTCCTCTTGCGCTGTATGATACAGTCCACTGACGATTCTTTCATGCAGACGAGTGTCTCTCCACCGATCCCATATTATTCTCAGATTGACTGGAGTACGCCGTTACTCTGAAGAATCAAACCCAGGCTTACCGCATCTTTAAGATCCAAATCCTGCCCCATCTCCTGGTGCTTCGTCCCAGACCTTCGTTAAGGGCACCAGCACAAAAGTCATCGCAGTCCCTACTACCACAACGTCTGTCGTCCTGAGTGGCACCACCATTACACTCGCGCCCGGCGGGACTCCCATCAATGGTCCGGTTCCTTCTGGAATATCCCAACCGGGTGCGGTAACTCCGTCGTGGAGTAAGTATACCTCCAATGTTTCATACGAAAACTGAACAAAATCTCTTTCCCAGACCCCAACATCATCCCACCAACCTCAGTCTCCAGCATGACCTTCACCGCCCCTCCGTCCTACACCTCCGTCGTCGCCGTCCCCAAAGCATCTTCCGACCCACCGAAAAACATCACCGGCCCTCCTGGTGACAAGAACAGCCTCGGCGTCGACTGGTGGCTACTCCTCTTCCCTGGTATCCTCGGCGGGCTCCTCCCACTGGACATCGGTATTCCCGGTGGCATAACACCGACGGCGGCTCCCCCGGACGGCTGGACTGGTAGCTGGAGCGATCCAGATCCCACGCGCACCTCCACTTCGGTGTCGAAATCTTCGAGCCACAGCGCCAGCAGCACGTCGACGTGCCCCATACCCGTGGCTACATACGCGCTTCCGGACGACCCGGTTCACGACGACGACGAAGATGAAGATGAGCTCAATGAGAATAGCCGGAGACGGACTTTGGTGCGGCGCGAAAATCGACGTGTGTTCCTTTCTTTGTTTTCTTCCTTGCTCTGTGTATCCTCAAATCTCTGCGCGCATACACAGACATCGGCGTAGCCGACTGCGCCATCTTTCTCGAAAACACACGAAACGTTAAACTCAAAGGCGGTGATTATTTCAGCATTGGATTGAAAGTCTTGCCTGGAGGCGTGGGGCCGGCTAGCACGAGTACCACACTCAGCAGAATCGGAGTGAATAAGAGGCCGGTGGGCAATGGGGCGAAGCAGGTTGCTCGTACGTCCGTCTGTCCGTCTGTCTTTGACTCGTTCGCTGAGCTATTCGCGACTGTGTAGAGGAGCATCTTTTCGAGTATGAAATGATGGCCGCCCAACTGTCCGAGACCGTGCGCTCATCCATTGTTTGTAGGTTGCAGTATATTGATCAATTCTTCACCTCCGTCCTCTCGCTGGGCATACCGAATGTAGATTGTACCTGGTAAGCCGAGAAGTTCCCTTTATCCACCAGCTGCTGACGCAAAAATTATGCCAGGATCCGGGACAATGTCTTCAATTTCGTGCGTGCGGATGGAACTGATCTCGGCACTGCTCTCTTGACTGCTATTGACACGGCAAGTGCTCATTTATCTTTCTTGTCGTTCCGCGATAAATTGACCTCTCGCAGACGGATAACATGGTCTGGGTCGACCTCCCGATGAATCAGGGTGAGATTCGACCTGAGC